>OVBE01002358.1:0-15492 GCA_900406425.1 Iberis pinnata | reverse complement strand
ATGAAATTAAACTCGATAAAATTTTACGGAATATCTTCGTAATATTAAAATCGATAACATTTTGCGGAAAAAACCTTTCGTAAAATTAAGCTCGACAATATTTATGAAATAACTGGACAACATTTTACAGAACAAATTTCATAAAATTAAACTCGAAAACATTTTATGGAACAACTTTCGTAAAGTTAAACTCGACAACATTTTACGGAAAAACTTTCGTAAAATTACACTCGAAAAAAGTTTACATAAAAAATTTCGTAAATTTAAGCTCGACAATATTTCACAATCTGACAAAGCTTACGAAGTGACAATCGCAAACAAAATACAAATCAAACAATTCAACATCTAGCAAAAACAACAATTTTGGTTGCGAACATTCGCAAAAAAAAACAAAACGTTTTTCTACCGAAAGGCTAAAAAAAACCCTTATGGAACCACTAAAATATCCTCGAGGCCCAAAAACATTTTGAACATGAAATGCGGCATATCAAAGAAAAGCAATCTTTAGCATCGCGAGATGTCGCAGATACCTGAATAACCATATTTCGACAAAAATACATTCCTCGATGAAAACTCCATCTTGGAAGACCAAACAGTCATACGCACTACATCTTCAACACACATCCTTTGCGAAAAATCAGTACGATAGCATCTATCGTCGTGTTTGTTGCTGATCACAACAAACTTCCGAACGCAATCTACACAGACTTCAAAACCAAAACGAGCGAACATCCGCTCCTGTATCATACCTGTCGGTTGGCCCCCGACGGACAAACTAGTCACCTAACCTTTCGTAAGATTTGTTCTCGCAAATTTGACACAAGGATATACAGTGCTATAAAAACCAAAATTTTGGTCAGCACTTCCGAACGACTTAGAAATTGTCTTCGAAGAGATGCTCGATTTCGAAATGGAATCAGGTTGAAATCATAAACAAGATAGTCTTCGCACCCCCTAATGCCGAGAGTAAGCTTAGGTCTTGCCCTAAACCCAACATACTGATCTCTAACATTTATAGACATGGTAACAAACTCAGAAATTAGATTTTCTGAAAAACTTACACCCGAAATGGATAAGCTAAACGTAGCGACAAATCAGAGAACTGAATACGATTCGACTACTCATATTTTTGTCTCAACAACTAAACCATATACTCACACGACATGATCCATTATACAAAAGCTGCAAGGAAACTGGATTTAGATACAGCCAATCTTGACAAACTAAAAACGACCACACTTGGCCAAAATCATAACCTAAATAGGGAACATACTCCCTTTATACATAAACTTGCGCTTCTCAAGAGTCACACTCAAAGAAGCCAGATGACGATCGTCGCGTCCTACTCATCGTAAGTAGGGGTCCTGACTTTTTCCGAAACAGAGGAAACGGGAATCAGAGCCCAATGCTCCCAAATCCTCTCATCAATAAGAGAGATTGAATACTCTAGGTTTTCACGTCTCTTCATATAACCTGGAATCTTATCCATCTTGGTGTTATACAAATAGTCGGGATGTTTGGCACGCCACAGGTACCCACGGAACTGCGGCATTCAAGATACTCCTGGAAGGACCGGTACACTTTCTTGAATTGATCATTTGGCCCAGGCTAGTTTTCCAAGATGGTTTCTAGTCAACCACGAAAAATTCTGATTGCCCATGAAGAAGTCTGGTCGCCCATAATGAATTATGGTCGCCTACGATGAAGTCTGACTGCCCACGATGAAGTCTAGTCACCCACGATGAAGTTCGGTCACCCACGATGAAGTCTAGTAACCCACGAAGACGAAGTCTGGTAACCCACGATGAAGTTTGGTCCCTTGTAACGAATTTTGGTTGCCCACAATGCAGTCTGGTCGCTTATAATAAATTTTGGCCGTCCACGATGAAGTCTGGTCACCCACGACAAACTCTAGTCACCATAATGAAGTCTGGTTGCCCACGACAAAGTCTAGTCGCTCACGACAAAGTCTGGTTTCTCACAACAATGTTTGACCTCCCACGATGAAGTATAGTCGCCCGCGATAAAGCTTCAGCCTTTTAAGCCATCGATTCCGCCTAACTTACTTAACTAATACCTCACAAGAACACTTTAACAATTCTTACAAGTTGGGGGCAACTGTTGGGGTTAAAAACAGTCACGAAAAAATCTTTGTCTAAAAACCATCACGGAAATATTAATCACATGATCCGAACATCAAACCGCACTAGTCGAATCACCTCGATCAGTGTAACAAGCTGCAATACATCCAAAAGACCATAAAGAATATGTTTGGAAGAATCAGACAACAATCATGGAATCACTAAGTGGTCGTCTCCGTACTCTTTTGTCCTTAGTCGAGAAGGTTTTTCCCACCGGGTTTTCCTATCATTAAGGTTTTAACAAGGCAAGATGCTCCGCTTACATCCGATGGTGGATTAGCGTACTCGAATTGAATGTCTGAGGAATAAAAGAAAACTCGAAAGATACGCAATCTTCGGACAAACGCTTTAATCTCGAGTATCGTTAACGAACTGCACGATTCATTCTCAAGTACAAAAAATCGAGACGTTTTTGTACATACGTTCATCTTGCCAGTTGGCACGATGAATGAAGAGTCTTCAGTAAAAAATTTTGTAACTCTTGATTGTGGCAACAGATTGACTTGAAAACACTTCCATATGAAAGCTAACTCACAAGATATCTTGTGCCAAAATTTCAGTGTTCATCTCACCAATTGGCGAGTTGGACATCACAAACAATTCATCTCGCCAGTTGGTGAGATGAATGACCAGCCTTCGGTAAAATTGTCGTAAATCTTGATTGCGTCAACAGATTCACTCGAAACCGCTTTCATACGAAATTTAATGACGAGGCTATCCTGTTTCAAAATTTTAGCATCATCCATCCACGGGAATATTTTCAAGCATTGGACATGCATTCATCTCTCCAATTGGCAAGATCAATAAGAGAATTCATCTCGCCAGTTGGTGAGATGAATTCGGACAAGAAAATTCATCTCGCGAGTTGGTGACATGAATCAGAGAATTCATCTAGCCAACTGGTGAGATGAATCTGAGAATTCATCTAGCCAATTGGCGAGATGAATCAGAGAATTCATCTAGCCAACTGACGAGATGAATCGGAGAATTCATCTAGCCAATTGGCAAGATGAATTCGGACAAGAAATTAATCTCATTAGTTGGCAAGAAGAATCAGAAAATTCACCTCGCCAACTAGCAATATTAATCCGGACAAGAAATTCATCTCACCAGTTGGGGAGATGAATCGGAGAATTCATGTCGCCAACTGGTGAGATGAATTCGGACAAGAAATTCATCTCGCCATGAATTGGAAAATTCACGTCCCCAATTGGTGAGATGAATTTGATATGTTCTTCGTATCATTCCAGACGAACCATCTCTTGTATTGTACCATTCTGAGCTTTCGTTGGGGTTTTCGATAAAAATCGTAAAAATGGTTCTTTTCGTACGATGACTTCCATCGACTCGCAGAAGAATCATGAAATCGTTTCCTAAAATGATAGCGGTTAACTTAAACACTGATGTCTCCTATTTACGCCCTTTTCGCAAAGGTATCGATCGTATTGTTGCGCGAAAGTTTGTTTTCTCGACAAGAATCATACAAACTGCCTAAACCGTAATGAGCCCAAATGTAAGGATGGTCAAATCATGTCTTGCAAGCCAAAGAGAAATGGAAAAAATCCAGAAAAGGAAGATTTCCGCAGAATAATCCATCAAGAAAAGAATGATTTCCGCAAAGGAACGGAAGACGAAAAAGGAAGATGGAGCAATTCTGAAGTCTATATAAGAGAGATCAAGAGATGGTTCAAGACACATTCAAATCTCTCCACACCAAATACTTAGGGATTTAGACTTTTTTGTTATTGCTAGTGAACTGTGACTCAAATAGGTTATTTAGTGTATGTCGTTAGTTCTAGGATATTTGCCGATTGTTCTTATGGCCGAGGCTATTGTTTGATTGTAACATGCTCACGAGATTCGGAATAAGATTTCTTTACCCTCTTTTTGTACTCTTAGATTCATTTTCGCACAAGTTATTTTCTTACTTTGATCTTGTTAACATTTGATTCACAAAAATCCAGGATCTCTAGAAAAATAGAGTTCTCTCTTATTTTCCATAACTAACGGAAATCGACGGTGCGAATCTCGGTTCCCACATGCATAATCATGCGGTTGGTCATGCTCACTTCAATATCTCTGCATGGTCGCATTCATTAAAGAAAATGGATTGATATGAGGAGATGAGGAAATTTGGTCAGTCTGTTGGGCCGAGTACAAGGTGCGGCGGTTGGGACGAGTGTCTGGGAAACAGGATGGTTCCGCCATAACTTACCTAGACCATACCAAGATCCTTGATTCGGGCAACATACTGATTGGATGGACTCGCTGGATAAGTTAACTTAGTAACTAAAGGAACCTACGTCTTAACTTAAACTTAAATGATTAAGGCAATACAAATTGCCTCACTAAGTAATAATTGATTACTTACACCACTTTCTGTTTCAGGGACTAAAGGGGATGCGGGTTTGGCGCGAGACTGAAGGTTGGATCAAAGAGTGGTGTGCATAGTGTGATTGTTATAGGATCGATATGTTTGACTTGTCATAGACTATAATAGTGAATTGAACGAGTTGTATCGAATCCTATTTTTATCAATAAAGATCACTCTTTGCTTCTGTTGCATTCATATACTTACGGCTTAACAAATCAAATGAACCTCACATGAAAATGAAGTCGCAAGCCCAAGAAGGTTCGTGTTCAGTCCAAGTCGAAGTTAGTAAGGTTACAAGGCATGCGCGTGATCTTTCCTCATTTGTTTGAGTCGACCAAACAAGTCTTCACTTCTTTGTTTTAACGGTTTTAGAAATGGTGCAGAAGGGAGGCTTGGTCGGCTCTGTGGAGCTGTGTACAGAGTTTCAAAACTCATTTAATGCATTTCTCAAGAACTTATATGTTGATTTATATAAGACAAATGATTCTAGTGGATTCTAGGCATCAGTCCCGGCGTGAGTAGGGTTCAAGTTTACGAACCCGAACACGTTAAATTTCTCTGTGAAAAGTTCTGTTTTTCGTTCTGTTTTAAATCTTTAATTCAAAATCATTCAAAACCAAGAGATGTGTAAGAAAAAGTGAAAGATACAGAGAGAGATGAGTAACAAAAGACTGCATTTTGATATTTGTTGATACCGAGGTTGTCACCTCGATCAAGAGCCCGATCTGAAGATTCGACCCGGCAAGTTCTATCCTTGATGTACCGATATAGTGGGCCCCAAACCAGGTTCATTAAGTTGGGCCTAAATAATCCCAAACCGATGTCACCGATGAAAGGCGAAGGCAGCTTGGTAGAAATGCAGTTTAGCTAAATTTAGGAATATATTATTTAAGGGATAATTTCAAATATTGTTAAGGAATATTTCTGAATATTTAGGAGGATATCATGTAACCTAGATTTAACATAATTCCTTATCATGTATCTATAAATAGGGAATTCCACGGTAAAGGTAGGTGATTCGATTCAATAAGACTCATAAGATAATTCCAAGGAACAATTATTTTATTCAATTTTGTTAGGTTGAAACTATGGTACAACAATTGGCGCCGTCTGTGGGGAATCCTTGTTTCACTAATCTAAAATCATGTAAACCATCAGAACACATCAAATCATTCAAACAATGAGTGACAATCAAAATCAAAACAACGTCGAGAACACGCCGGATCCAAACGACATTCAAGGACACTACGACAAAGACCAATACAACCAAGAGCGGGAGGAGCGGACGCCAGAAAAAGAGAAAAACACCGATGAACACCAAGCCGAGGAGTTAACCCTCTCAACCGTTATACATGCCCTCAAACAACAAAGGAAAGAAACACTATGGCTTTAGAAGGATTCCACGGAGTTAAAGCTCAAGTGTGTGACGATGTCATGGGTGCTGGAGCGCGAGGCAACCCCTTCGAATTGCCCTCGGGTGAATCATCGGCTGTTCGACGATATTCTACTAGATGACAACTTAGGAAGAGGACTCCAATCAGGAAACACCAAGGCGGAACATCCCAACAACAACTCCGGCTGCCCACTAGCATCCTACGAGTTAAACCGTATTCACGCCCAGATTAAAAAAATTAACTCCCATATGCACTGTGCGATCAGCTCGACTCCTGAGCTGAACTACAGACTGGAGGAAGCACATAGAACCCCATTCAATAGAAGGATAACAAGCACGGTAATAAGACACAACAATAAGTTCAAATTACCCACCTACAATGGGAAAGAGGACCCCAAAAGCACCTAACTGCATTCATCATAGCAAAAGGCAGAGCCAACTTTGCAGAGGAAGAAAAAGATGTTGGGCTTTGTCAACTGTTCATCGAGAACCTTAGCGGAGCCGCACTTGGATGGTTTTTCAATCTCATGCCAAACTCTATCAGAAGTTTCCAACAGCTCTCCGCAGCCTTTTTGAAGCACTACTCGATGTTCATTACAAAAAATACTAGTACTGCCGACCTCTGGAGTCTATCCCAAGAACCTAATGAGTCACTGCGAGCTTTCCTCGACAGGTTAAAAAATATCTCGTCTCATATAAATATCGACAGCGAATCATCCATAGCAGCACTCAAGAAATTTATCTGGTACGATTCATGTTTCAAAGACAAGCTGTTTATAAACCAACCTCGGACCCTCGAGGATGGACTCCACTGTGCTAGCCGCTTTATCGAGGGCAAGGAAGAAAGAGCCATCATGGCGAAGAAGCACCTTGGGCAGAAGACGGATACGCCCCTTTCCAAGCAAAGCGCAGACCACCCCGCATAACCAAAACAGCAGTTCACCCAAAATATTTTTCACGGCAAACCAAAAGGAGTTAACACGGCAACCACGAAAGTCGCAACAACTAATTCTAAAGCAATGCCAAAAGAAGGGAACCATGAGAGCTACTGTGAATTCTATAAAAGGAGAGGACACACTACGAAAGAGTGTAGACATCACAAAAATATTGTCCTAGGAAAATTTTGGAGTGGCAAGATCGCAGCCGAGATGGCCAACAGTTAGAAACGAGGCCGAGAAAAAGGGCGAGATAAGGTGAACCACACGCAGAACATTAACACGTAACTGATAGCTGATGACATGGCCCCACCTCAAGGGCAGAATCAACAGGACGAATTCAACAGTGAAGATGACGACATCCGCGACGAGGTTCAGCCAACCCCAAGGAGGAGAATAAACATCATACTGAGAGGACTGGCGCAGTGTAGAGATTCCATCAGGCCGATCAAAAAATCAAGTCCCCAAGCTTTAGTCGCAGCAAAGTTCATGCCCGAGGCAGTCCTAAGAACACACTCAACCAAACCACTGCGGTTCACCAACAATGATACTGACGGACTGAGTATACAGCATAACAACTTCCTACTCATCGAAATTCTCATTGAAACCATCGAGGTATCCATGATCCTCATCGACACAGAAAGCTCAGTGGATATCATCTTCAGGGATACTCTGGCTAAAATCGAGATCGGCAACAAAGCCATCAAGACCGTGAGTCACCCACTTACTAGTTTTAGCAGAGACATGGTCAACACAATCGGAAAAATCTGACTTTCAGTTCAAGCGGGCTCCCAAACAAGATTCACCAAATTTATGGTAATCGACAAGCATCCAACCTCCAACGCGATAATGAGAACCCCTTGGTTATACAACATGAAGGTCGCGTTCTCAACCTACCATCAATGCGTCAAATTCGCTAGTACCAGCGAGACCCACGTTATCCGAGGAAACCAAAGGGTCGCCCAAACTTGCTTCCTCACCAAACATAAGCAGCGGGCTAAGACCATCTTATAGCAACTACAGTGCCTAGGGTGCACCGAACCCCATACATCGGACGCTATCAGTATAGGTCCCCATAGATGTGAACCAATCGACCATGTCAGTATCCACGAAGAACAAGTAGGTTGGACAATAGGTATCGGGAGCAACCTCGATCCCGATCTATGCAAACAACTTATCACATTCCTCAAAGGCAACACCACCATGCCCGCCTTGTCAATGGACGACATGAAGGGAATAGATCCCGCGATCACCTGCCTCAAAATGAATGTAGACCCGATATTTAAGCCCATAAAAAAAAACCGGAGGAAGCTAGGCCCTGAAAGATCTTAGGCAGTAAATGACGAGGTAGACCGGTTACTGAACGTTGGTTCAATCGCCAAGGTCAAATACCCCAAGTGGTTAGCCAACCCAATGGTCGTTAAGAAGAAAACCGACAAGTGGCGAGTATGCATCGATTTTACCAACCTCAAGAAAGCATGTCCAAAGGACTATTTCCCATTGCCGCACATCGACCATCTCGTGGAAGCAACTATAGGAAATGAGCTCATGTCTTTCATGGACGCCTTCTCAGGATACAACCAAATAATGATGCATCGCGATGACAGGGAGAAGACATTATTTATCATAGCTTATGGCATGTACTGCTACAAAGTCATGCCATTCAGACTCAAAAATGCAGGAGCAACCTATCAACAGCTAGTAAACCACATGTTTGCGACACACCTCGGTTGGACGATGGAAGTCTACATAGACGACATGCTGGTGAAATCTCTGCTCGCCAAAAATCATATCTAACATTTAGAAGACTACTTTGGCATACTCAACAGGTCCAACATGAAGCTCAACCCATCAAAGTGCACATTTGGGATTACCTCGAGCAAGTTTCTCGGTTACGTAGTCACCAAACAAGGTATCAATGCAAATCAAAAACAGATAACAACCCTGATTGATCTGCCCTCCCCAGAACTCCCAAGGAAGTTCAACACCTCATCGGCCGCATTGCCGCGCTTAACTGATTCATTTCTCGCTCGACAAATTGCTACCTACCCTTCTATCAACTGCTCAAAGGAAATAGACGTTTCGAGTGGGATACCAAATGCGGGAAAGCATTCCAGCAAATGAAGTCTTACCCCTCGCAACCACCCATTCTAGCCAAACCGGACGAAGGAGAAACATTTTTCCTCTACATCTTGGTGTCCCCGGCCATCGTCAAAGAAGACTGCGGTAAGCAACACCCCATATTTTACGTCAGTAAAACCTTAACAGGATCCAAACTCAACTATCTAGTTATGGAGAAGCTTGCGTTCACAGTCGTCACGACCGCTTGGAAACTGTAACCCTGCTTCCAGTCTCATCCAATCGTCGTCCTGCCACCTATCCTATACACACCATCTTTCACACGCCGACACCATCCAAGAAAATGATCAAATGGGCTATCGAGTTCAGGGAATATGATATCGAGTATCGCAGATGAACGAGCGCCAAAAGTCAGGTCTTAGCTGATTTCATCACAGAGATACCACCAGAACTAGCATATAGAAAAAATAAAAAAGAGACCTGGAAATTACATGTCGATTGATCATACCATCGTCAAGGTGTTGGCATCGGCATCTAGCTCGAATCACCAATAGGAAAATTCCTAGAATAGTCTTTCCACCTTGGCTTCACGGCATCCAACAACGAGGCAGAATATGAAGCCATAATTGCTGGCCTATGCCTTGGGAAAGGTATCGGTGCCAAGCTACTCCATGCCTTATGCGGTTCCCAGTTGAACTTAAATTAGTTCAACGGAGAGTACAACACAAAGAACGAACGGGTGGATAAGTACCTTGCAGTACTCAAACAGATTGCATCGTAATTCGACGCCTGTCAGATCACCAAAATCCCACGAGCAGATAACCAAATTGCCGATGTATTAGCCGCAATAGCTTCATGACCAAAGGAACAGAGGCAGATCTCGGTCGAAGTCATCGCATAGCCAAGCATTGTCGCAATAATCAACAATGCTCATAGAAAACCTATGGATACAACAGAAAACAGCACCACCGATTAGCGAACTGAGATCCTCAACTACTTACTCACAAGCGTCGTCCCAAGCAACTAATGGAAGGCACGATGACTCAAAGCGATAAGCGCAGACTACACTACCGTCAACCAAACCCCTGTACCAAAAAAGAGCGCATGGAATACTCCTAACTTGCATTAACAAAGATGAAGCGACCAGTTTCATGGCCAAAGCTCACGAAGGCGCCGGTGGAAACCACTCAGGGGGTGATCCCTTGCATTACAGATCCAACATCATGGGCATTATTGGCAGACCATGACCACTGATTACCACAACTACGCTCAAAGTTGTACGCAATGCCAATGACACGCTCCACTCAATCACGCACCCACAGAGCTGCTCCGATCGGCAGTCACCCCGTATTCGTTTATACGTTGGGGGATGGACGTTGTCGGCCCCTTCTTTGTATCTAAGACCAAGAGATAGCTGCTTGTCCTGACTGACTACTTCACCAATTGACTGACTCGGTGAAAACGCACCAAGATCCCGACCAGACTCAGTTTCTAAAGAACATATAATCTCAAAACACAAAAGCCAAGCTCCGACTCGCATAGATCCTAAAACCTAAAGAAATAAATCATTCTTTAAGCGTTTCTCCAAGCGATATATCGTTCAACTAAGAGTTTACTTGTTCCCTCACTAATTATGTGAAACTTTACACCTGATATAAAGCTAGTTGTGATGTTAAAATATACATAAAATTAATCGAACCTTAGTCCTAGCACCTCCCTATTTAGTTCAAAAAAACCAATGAAAAGTTCACATGAGGGAGAGCGGCTCAGGAATACAAATACTCATAAGATGATAATCCGAGTACACATGTCTTCATCATGGCCAGTCCCCCAACTAATATTTACTCCGCATAACTCAGATCATGGAATGAACTCGTTAAGGAGATCGACGTTCCATATGTCATCATTGTTACCAGATAGTGTGCAACACAACAAAACACTATGGAAAATTAGGACTTAAATTCCTTAATTTTTGTTTTAAAAAAGAGTAATTTTTACAAGGCCTTAAACGACCTCTTCCCTCGAAAGGGGACACATGTTCAAAAAAAAAGAGAAAGAAAAAGACAGAGAGGATGGAAAAGGGCTTGCCTCGTCTACAACGATTGTCCTTTCCACCCCCTCTTCTGTAGCAGCAACAACTATAGCTGCTTTCCTCATTTGCCGGAAGAATCGGGACATCACGGGAATCGGTTCTTTTGGTGATTGGGGTCATTGGGATGTCAAACGCCATTGAAGATTCAAGAAAAACTCAAAGATTCAAGTGAAAGAGATGGAGAAATTTAAGAACAAAGTTGTGAAGTTTACCTTTTTCAAAACAGAAGTGAAATCCCTAAAAAGAGATGGGGGTATTTAAAGGAAAAGGCCATGAAAACCAAAAGGTCGCCATCATTAAACATACGGCGTAGGGGCGCGCGTGGTGGGGTCCATGCGAAAAGGGGTGTTTCGTATAATAAAAGATTGCCTCGAGCGCCGCGAAGTGACATCATAACGGTTCGAATATACATCTCATATCCAACGGTTCAGGTTACATACCAAAATCCTGTAAGAAGAGCTCCGCTACGCCAGGGAGGACATATTGTTGATACCGAGGTTGTCACCTCGATTACAGACCCGATCTGAATATTCGACCTGGCAAGTCCTATCCTAGATGTATCGATGTATTCGTGGGCCCCAACCCAGGTTCATTAAGTTGGCCCTAAATAAGCCCAAACCGAGGTCACCGATGAAAGGTGAAGGCACCTTGGCAGGAAGACAATTTAGCTAAATTTAGGAATATATTATTTAAAGGATAATTCCAAATATTGTTAAGGAATATTTCTGAATATTTAGAAGATTATCATGTAACCTAGATTTGACCTAATTCCCTATCATGTATCTATAAATAGGAAATTTCACGGTAAAATTAAGGGATTCGATCCAATAAGAGTCACAAGATAATTCCAAGAAACAATTCTTTCTAATCAATTTTGTTAGGTTGAAATTCTGGTTCAACAATATTCATATCTCAACAGTACTCAAAAGTGATCTTTTACATAATTTTTTATTAATTAATTTTATGTTCTTAATTTTATTATAGGATCGAATTCCTATAATGATAACATAAAATATATTTTTAATATATATAAATATATAATTTTTAGGAAAATATGGTTAAAGAACCATAGATTCTCTTTTATATAAGAAAATGTGTAAAATGAGTGAGGTGCTGATATAAATCAAACATTATATTATATTAGCTACGGTAACCCTCCGACACCAACATAGTCTCACTATAATGTTCCGAGTAGAATAGAACAAACCTCTCTTATTTGAAAATGTTGATTTATATAAAAAGAATAAAATAAAATTGTGATGTTATAAGTTAACTAGTATTTTACTTGTAAATATTTACTTATCTATTGAAAATATGTATCTATTTTACAAAAAAAAACTTACAATTATATACCAAAATTAAAATATTTAATCATTTATTTTTAAAAAAATTAAAAATATTTGAGATCAAGAATTGTGAGAATTTTAAAAAAGATAAAAGAGGTAGCTAAAAATAAAGTGACAAGTTTTTTTTTTATATATATTATTATCACAACATATACTTTAGGTTGTGATGATTTTTTGTTTTATTATTTGAATTTTATGATACTATATTTAATAGAAAAATTCTTTCAAATACCAACAAAAGAAAATTTAATTTTAAAACTACCACACATTCCCAAAAGTTCCAAAAATATCACACCCCTAAATGTTCCAAAAATAACACAAAAAATAAAAAGTGAATTTTAAGGGTTTAAAATTTAAATTTTTGGGTTTGAGTTCACTAATTAGAATTTAGGGTTTAGTTTTGAAGGAGGTGGGTTTGTTTTGGAGGTTTAGAGTTTAAAATTTCAAGTTTTAAAGCTATTTTAAATTTTGTAGTATTTTGAAACAAAAACATTTTTGTGATATTTTTGTAACTTTTGAGAGTGTGGTATTTTTGAAAAATATATAATTTTGTGATATTTTTGAAAATGTCTCTATTTAACATAGGATGCAATTTATATAGATGATAAGTAATGACTGATTTTTATATAGAGAAATGAATACTTCTAAAAGTATATCTGCAAAAAGTTTATGCGGAATGAGTATCTTGGTGACAAAAAGAGAGAGAGAAGCGGAGAAGAAGAACTTAGTCTGTCTTTGCAATTCGCACATCTAAATTTCAAGATCAAAGCACTATATCTCTCACAATAATATATTTAAAACAAAAGAAAAAAGAAAAAAAAATCGATAACACATATGTTCTATTTTTGATAAAAAAAAAGCTTAAGTTTTGAAAAGGAATACCAGTAAAATTACTTTGGAGAGTTTTAAGTACAACGCAATTTTTCAAATGACAAAATTTTATTATTTATTTTCCAAAATTTGTATAAGTTGTTTTTTTTATATATTTGCACGGTAAATTATTATTTTAAAATTTTTGTGTGTTATTGAGCCGTGAGTACCTTTGTTCATTCGCCCAAACTGTTTTAAAGTCTTCTAAAAACATAATAAGCTCGAAACTCAATTGCCAGCAAAAAGCGACTAATAATATTAATCTCTATTACACACCTTTTAACCATTTATATACATGTACTAATACCTAGACACTTGTTCTTCAAGTCTTGTATTTTCCATAATATTCTCAAATGGAAAATTTAATTCTTCTCAAGTATTTTCTTTTTGTAAAGAAAAATTTATTCTCTTCAAATCTTTCTATAATATTCTCTAAAGGAAAACTTCTTTCTTTTCAAGGTTTTTTCCCTTAATCTTGTAGATCTTTTGTCCATTTTCAGTCTCACGAAATCTTGAGTTTCTGCCCAATCTGTTTGTACCACATTTTGAAGTTTTGCTCAATTTTCTTGCATCTTCATTAGATCTGTTTGTGCAACGTTTTGCAGTTATGCTAAATATTCATGCATGTCCACTTGATCTGCATGTGCCACGTCCTGAAGTTCTGCTCAATTTTCTTGCATCTTCAATTTTGCTTGCTATAATTTTTTTTGTTTAATATATTTTGAGGGTTAATTTACTCGCTAGCAAACTACACACAAAATTGCTCACGTAAAGAACATAACACTTAAATGATATAAAATAACTAATACCAACCGTTATACGCGCTCTTACCAAGGACTTTCATATCTAGCCTCTGCCGTTGGAGGCGGCGTTGGTTTGCCTTCTCCGACATTGCCTCTTTCCCAATTTTTTTCTTATCTATGGTGTCGTCGTCTTGTGCTTTTGCTTTCTTTCGATGTGCCTCAGTGAGTCTCAGTTTCAAGCTTGGCGTATCTTGGTGTGGGCCTGTCTGCTTGTTTTCGCCTGAGTGCTTCACGAAGGATGGGTCATCGGACCTTTAAGGTCTATGTTTCTGGTTGTTTTACTCCACTTCCTCTTGTTTCTTGCTCATGCAGTTCTCTCGGATCTGCTGTACTCTCCCGTACTCTCTAGTGAGCTTTTTTATGCATTGTCGGTGTCCTTCTCAAGCTTGATGTGAGTTGACTAGTAAGCTCCCTTATAATTATTTTGTGTCACAGGTTTGCTTCTGTCTCTACCATATGCGGTTTCTAAAAGCCTTTTGATATACTCCTGGATAAACTCTGGCAAAGACTCGAAGATTAACAGCCAAACAGCTTGATATCGAGCTGTCTCTGAGTTGGAATATGTCTCGGACAGACTTGGATAGCCTCGGACAAGGCTTGGAATTGTCTCGGACAGGTCTTGATGGCTTGCTGTATGCCCCGATGGCCTGGTTGGCTCGGCAAACGGACAAGGACGCCTCGGTATGGAACGGTAACAGCCTAGGTGGTTGGCTTGATCTCTCGGTTGGTGAGATAGGACGATATGGCCGAGACTTTTGAAGAAAGTCTTAGCCGATGGTTTTGTGGTGTTTGTGGGATGTTTGTGAATAGATTTTGATGGAGAAACTTGATTATTTTATGAATTAAACAATCAAGATTATGTAGGCTTCCTGGATCTCTTACAGATGTAGGTTGCCGGGATTCTAAATCCAATGAGCAAGAAGAATTCAATTGTTTTTCTCAAACAAATAAAATAGGGTTTTGACATAAAACTTGCTAAGAAAATAGAGAGAGGTTCAAAACCTATTTATAGGCACATGAGCCTAGGGATTTTCTAACATATCCTATTCCTTAAAGAAAAATAAAAAGAAATACTAAAAGAAAAGGGAAAGCCCAATAAGAAATGGAAATGGAAATCAGTTTCTCATTCCTTAAAGGAAAATAAAAATAAATACTAAAAGAAAAGGGAAAGCCCAATAAGAAATAGAAATGGAAATCAACTTCTAGAAGATAAGCCTTGGAAGGCAAGTTTCAGCTTCAAGAAGATCTCTTTTATTTTCGCCAAGTACTTATTTAAATAAATAAATACTTATTCCAAATTCTTTTCAGAAAGCTTTATCGAAGTGGATAAAGTGCCTCGTTAAAACCTTTGTGATTGACCAAAAACCCAATGTGGGAAAAAGTGATCATCTCAACTAAGGACAAAAGAGTACAAACATTACCCACTTAGCTAACTGATCAGAGATCTGGTTCTTGTGGA
>OVBE01002357.1:0-26722 GCA_900406425.1 Iberis pinnata | reverse complement strand
CAGCTCGTCCTTGAACCTAGATTTAAACCATAACGCCTTTCGTAGAGCGGCGATTGCTCCTTCGTCATTTATCACGATACAAGCTACAATTCCTTTAAATCTGTCAATAAAGTCTTTCAATGTTTCGTCTTCACGTTGGGATAGGGTCCATAGGTCGGTTGTCGATGCTCTCTTTGCGATGTACATTGAATAATGCTTGACGAATACAGTGGAGAGCTGCTGAAAGGTGTTGATGGTCCCTGGCTCTAGGCGGGAGAACCACTCCAAAGCTGGACCTGACAGATTTTCGACAAACAGTTGACACAAACATGCATCTCTTTCTTCGGGTGAGAACTGTGTCTATGCCATAGCGATGGTGAAAGCTGTGAGATACTGGACTGGATCGCTCTTGCCGTTGTACCCTGCAAATTTTACCTTTGCGGAGTGCCAAACTGATATGTCGGTTACTCTTCTTGAAAAGGGGGTTCGTTGGGTCTCCTCTATGGCACGTGTAATATCCGGTGCCGAGCTGGTGGCTTGGTGTACCTGCGAGCTCATGATTTTCAGCTGTTCGCGGATGCTTCTCATCTCGGTGTCCTCGGCTGANTGTAGGAGGAGTTTGGTAAGACGTCCTGAATAGGTTCCGGGTGATGGTGTGTAGGTCTCTTCCTTCTGCGGATGCAGTGATGTTCTCTAGCTGCGCTTTTAGGGTTTGTAACTCAGCTCGTAACCTCGCAGTTTCTTCTTGCTGCTCAAGCATCTACTTCAGCAGGTCTTTCATGGTGGGCTCTGCGGCTTCTCCATCGGCCGTCGTCTTCTCGTTGTTGTCTTCCTTGCTCGTCAGATCGACGATTAGGTTGTCTTGCGTGTTATCAGTTGATCCCGTGGTCATTGCTGGTTGTTTTTCTTTTCCTGCAAAGGAAAATTACGAACTTCTTATAGCAATATTCCCCAGAGACGGCGCCAACTGTTGAATCAAGACTTAACAAATAGGTTTAGGTCTTAGATTATGTGGGTAAAAGCTTAGAAGAATTTCATATATCATTAAGGAGTGATTACATGAGTATTTATAGTGAGAACACAAGCTAAAAACCTAATTACATTGAACTAACCCTAATGGGCCACGAGCTGGACGGCCCAGCTTGTCAGGTCGGCCCATCTTGCTTTCATCTTCCTGGGCCCCTTTTCTCCCCGTCATGTCGCCGTCCAGCTGGGCCTTGAGTCGAAATGGACTTTGAGGGTAGGTGCTACACCTGGTATCAACAGTGAGCAAGCGCGATTCTGGTGTGATTGTTGGATGGGTCCGCATACTTTACAAAGTATGGCCCATCACGCATTACCAGCAGGTTTTGAAACTTTGCGAGTTAGAGATATGTGGCAAGAGGGATATGGTTGGAAGCTAGATCAAATCTCTCCTTTTATTGATGAAAACACACGGCTATCTCTTTTGGCTTTTGTTGTAGATACAGTCACAGGTGCGCGAGATTGCATCTCTTGGAATGGAAGCATGAATGGAAAGTTTACGGTTCGCTTGGCTCATATTTCCCTTACACGCGATAATAAGCCGAGACAGGATATGAGTGGACTTTTTGGTGGTGTATGGAGAATTGTAGCTATTGAGAGAGTGAAAACATTTCTTTGGATGGTTGCTAATCAATGTTTAATGGTCAACATGGAATGTTATAGAAGGCATCTTTGTGGCTCGGCGATTTACACTGTATGTAAGGGAGGAGATGAAATGAACATACATGTCTTAAGAGATTGTCCATCTATAGAGGGTATTTGGAGAAGAGTAGTTCCACGAAGCAAGATTGAGAGATTCTTTAATGAGCCTCTATTGAATTGGCTTTTTCGGAATCTAGGGGACTCGGAAGTGATACATTGAGTACCTTGGTCAACTATGTTTGCTACGATTGTTTGGTGGAGCTGGAAATGGAGATGCGGTAGAGTCTTTGGAGAATTGGATAGATGCCGGGATCGCACCAAGTTTGTAATAGAGAAGGCAAAGGAAACATGGACGGCACATGCGGAGGAGAGTAAGAAACGCGAGCCTAGGGAGAGGGTGATGCGTTGGATCGGCTGGTCTCGACCTTCAGAAGATAGATGGAAGCTTAATATCGACAGGGCTTCACGCAGAAATCCGGGTCTCGCCGCTGCAGGAGGAGTAACAAGAGACATGACGGGACAATGGTGTGTGGGATTTGCACTTAATATCGGGATATGCTCCGCACCATTGGCTGAGCTTTGGGGGGGAGTGTATTATGGTTTATACATTGCTTGGGAGCAGGGGATTTGGCGGTTGGATCTAGAATGTGATTCGGAGTTGATTGTGGGGCTGCTCTCGGGTGGCATAGAGGACTCGCATCCTCTTTTATTCTTAGCAAGATTGTACTATGACTTTCTCTCGAAGGACTGGTCGGTCCGTATTTCGCATGTTTACAGAGAAGCAAATTGTCTGGCCGATGGGTTGGCAAATTATGCTTTCTCCTTATCTTTGGGTTTTCATCTTTTGGAGGAAACTCCTCCGATAGTTGAGCACCTTAGATTAGCGGATTTGAATGGCATTGTGAGCCAGAGACGTGTGTGTAATTACTTTCATAGTTTTTTTAATTTAATTTTCGGCTAGGGGAGACTTTCTCCCCTTTCCCTCCACCAAAGAAAAAAAAAACATAATGAAAATATCTAACAATAAATGTAAACTAGTAATTTAAAATCGATATTATTAGTATAAAAACTAGTATAGTAGTATAACACAAAATTATTAATGCCAACAAGAAATAAACACGTAATTTTAACCAATTTTTATTTTTTGTATAATATTCATCATCTTTTTGGGTAGCATAATAATATTTTCATCAATGTATAAACTTACAAATCATAAAATATATTAATCAATTATATTAATACTAAAATAATATTTATATACAAATAAAATATTATCTTATTAATTATAGTTGTACAAAAAAATTCTTTATTAATCAGTATATTGACCCGATCATTTCAGTTAATCTGGATTGAAATTTAATCATAATTTTTATCGGATTTTACTGATTTAAAAAAAAATAATTTATAAAACAAATTTGACCAAAATTATTTACCGAATCATCAATTTTGCTGGTTCGACTGTAAAGCTGGGTCCGATTTCAAAACATCGCGGATTATGGAATTTGTCACGTTCTTGGATTCGAACAATAATTATAAATTATAAATGGGGTGGATGAGGTATGTTTTGTCGTTTCTTATGCAACTTGCGGTTCTATTTTATAAAATCGATAGATTTAATTGAGTAAAAAATAAGTGAATGATGGATAAGTCACCTAATTTCTATAGTACTAGTTAATAAGAGGCAATGACAATAGTTTGAGCATATTTTGATTCCATGTTCCAATTTAATTATTTTGCAGGGAAGGAAAAGCTGGTAGCTGGGAGTTGGACTAACGTAAGTAATGATTAACGAATAATTTAAAATAAAACCAATCTGGATTATCTCTTTAATGACATCTAAAGTTGTCTGATTAATTTTTGTCATAAATAAGGGACTAGATGCTTTTGAATGGATAAGTAGTGAATTAAATTGTTTTCCAGAGAGCAAAGTGAATAAATGGGCCTAACAGAAAAAGCCCATTGAAGTGAAAAAGACGCATTTACAATCTTAACCATAGAATCAATCAAGGTGATGATTCACGGAGCTTTCTGGTGGCGGTTCAGAAGCTGCCACTGTCACTGTCACTCTCACTGGTTCCTGAGAAGGAACGAATCGTTAGTAAATTAGAAGGGGAAAATTGATTGATTATAAAGATGAATAATGAGAAGTGGCATTACGAAGCTCAATCGTTTTCTCTTCTCCTGATCTTTCGCTCTCAGAGATCGGATCGGGGAAATTTTCTGATGACAAAGAATTAATTAATTTCGGCAATTAATAATGTATACTACTGATGAGCTAGAGTTAGAGAGAGATATGCTTACGGAGGAATAGGCGTAGAGCTCCTTCAATCTAAAGAGGCGATCGACCTGGATTTCAAGGCATTTCTGCATCTCTCCTCTCTGGAGGAGATGGTTCATGTGCAGATCCATGGCTCCATCTCTATCTTGGAGCAATTTCTCAGTCTTCTCTTGATCATTTCTTAGCTTCTGGAGTTTCTTCTTAAAGGCGCTCAGCTCCTCGGCAAGAGAAGCATCGATAGAATGAGGAACATGAGGAGGAGCAATGGGTTTCTTGAGGATCTGAGTATCTAATGGTGGTGTAATGAGGAAGATGTTTCTAGGCTGAAGAGCCTTTCGACCGGAAGATTTCATTTTTGTTTGTTTACTTTACTTTACTTGCAGTGTGACTGACATCAATGGATATAATGCTTTTTTCGAATTTGAATTGGGCTGGCCGCTTAACGGCTACTTTTTCCTTTTTGACCTTTCTTTCTGGTTTTTCTTTTTGTCACATTGCCTCTTATATGAATCATGCTCTCCTTTTTTTTGTTTATCATAAATATTCATTCTTGATATTCGTATAAAACCTTAATAAAACCCAACTATTCACTCATCTCGGTTTTCATATATTAAAGTACACTTGTACACACTCAAACGATGGTTTGGTTTAAAGCTGGAGGAGGTCAGTGTGATTATTCTTTTTCTTACAACCCCACTTGCATCTCCAGCCACACAAGGAGTTGAAGATGGAGAGTCGCTTGGACTGCAGAGATATGATATTTGAAGCAGTGTGAGCTCTTGTCAGGTAAACAGCGTAGCCGTCATCCATGAACTCTACTCCTTGAGGGAAGATCTGCCACACTAGACTCCCTGCACCAGCACCTCCTTTCCTTGTTGAGTTAAGGGTCGTCTTGTACACTCTATTCAACATCATGTCACGGAAACTCGTGTTGAAACCTTGGTCATGTGCTGACATTCCAAACTCTGTGAATAGTACTGGCATCCCCAAATACATCTCCGCATCCTCCACATGAGCTTGCATCCACGAGCTCGTAAATTCCAATAAACTGTCTGATACTGTCGGAGATATCCTACAATTTTGCATCATCTTATTTACTGCACTTCCCTTGTTTTCAATGATTCAGGGTGGGTTTTATCTAAAAAAGCTTACCAGGAATCTGGATAGGTGTGAACCGAAGCAAAGTCCACGCCAAGAACTTGATTATTTCTGATGAAGTCGGTTCCGACTTGTGCAGCATAAGAGTTGGGATTGAATTTGGTTCGCTCTGGGGCTGAGGGGCCATAGAAGCCTTCAAGTCCGATCTCCACCAAATGTTTAGCATCTAAGCTCTTAACGAACACTGCCATTTCTTGTATCCATGACTGGAGTTTGTCGCCAGAGGGATCAGAGGGACAGCGAGGCTCATTCATGAGTTCCCACGCAAAGATTGTGGGGTCGTTCTTGTATGTAATATTTGTCAAGGTGTTCACTCTGTTTAGTACTGTCTGCAAATGCAACCACCACACCACATTCAAGTCACAATCTTTTTGGATAAAGGAAGTAATGAATTTGGATAGAATAATCACCCACCCGGACATGGGATTTGTAGAAGTCTCTGAGGGTAGGGTTGGTGAAGAAGTCGTCATCAGAGGTGAGACTGAGGCCAGAGGCGTTGCCCCATTTAACATACTGAGCTTTGCCACCATAGTCGTTCCAGTTGTTGACCAATGACAATATAAGTCTGATTTTATACTTTCTGGCCTCACTTACCACGAAGTCTAGGGCCTGCCAGCCAAATTGCTCAAACCTAGAATTAAGAAGCTTTAGGTGTAGATAAAAGATAAGATTACCTTGAAGACATCTTCATCGTAAATAGAGGGAGATTTCTGGAGAGCTCTCCATTGGCCGTCGTTGAAAGCCCAAGTCCTGCCTACTGTCATTCCGACGGCAGAGGCTTGTTGCAACACATCCGTGACTTTGCTTCTAGTGGAATTGTCAGCTGCAAGAGTCATCATCCAGTATGTGTTGAAGCCATTCACGTAGAAGGGTTGTCCATTTAGGGTAAATTGCATCCCTTTCCTCTGCACCATCTCCCATTCTTCTTCCTCTTCAACCCTGCTAAGAGTGTCACATTCTTAGTTTCTAAGATGTGTGTGTGAATTCATTTATCATATAATATTAGTACCCATATGACTCGCTGTATTGGGTTAGAATCATGAAAAGCCAAGAGCAGAGCGCGATTCTGAACCCAAGACGATCTTTCATTTTCGCATATTCATTGTGGTCGCAGGTTTTAGGTATCTATATACACTCATACAAACATAAATAATTCAAAACTTTAACTTACAAGGCAAGAGTACCAAAACCAGAGAGATGAAACTTGGCTCAAAAGTAACGTGTCACTGCCAAGCTAAGATTTAAATAGCACCCACTTCTCGACAGTGACATGTCAAACAGAACTCCGTTTCTTTGCGTGTTTACAACAACTACAATTATACACGTATGGTTAAGCACGAATGTGATCATAAAGAGAACTCTCTTTAAGACCAACCGAGCCCAGGAAGTTTACAACAACTACAACTGTTGCAATTTTGCATCCGTCTGTACTAGGCATACACTCAAGAAAATTATCCTAGAGTTTTGGACGCATCATCATCTTCTATTCAACACTGGAACATAAACATCTTCTGGTCTACAACTGACTATCAAAACCAAAAGGAAATTTCATACTGAAGAAACAGTTATAAATCTTCTTTAACGGAACTTGGATTCGAAGATGCTACTAAACCACACTGCACAAGAACAGACTCTGTGTCATTTCCCAATGTACTTGTATATCTATCTCCTCCTGATTTTGCAGAAGATTTACTTACCATCTCACATCTAACAGTGAATAGACCTTTTTCCTCAGTGAGAGCTGTATCAGGACTTTTGCAGCAGCTGCAGATTACAAACGCATCTACGACGCAATAATAATGAATAACATTAGACTAGATTCCCATTGCCAAAAAACCAAACCGGATAATGATTATTATGGATTTGTTACCAATGTATTTCCGGAGTACAGCTTGGAAATCCTTAGAAGAAACTAATCCATTCATCTGTAGCCGCTGCTGCTTGTCCAGTATTATTTCCTTTGTCTCCATTTGGCCGAGTATGAATTTCATGAAATGTTCTGGCTTTCTACGCATCCTGAACAAGACATTTTGAAGGTGATAGTTATACACCAGCACCACTCATTCTCAAAGAGTAGAAATTCATTCATACATACACTCTGCAGAGATGAGCAAAGTTTAAACAAACAGTTGTTTGTGTGCCTTGTGCTAAAAGCCGTGGAGGAGGCATAATCACCCTTCTTGGCCTTTCTGTAGAAACCTCCTCCCCGAGGTCGTTCTCACGAAGCATATTATATAACCTACTCAAGAGCTGCAGACCCATTGAAGAAATGCCTACCATCCATCATAATAACAAGAGAAACACCCAGCAAAAAAAGTACCTCTTTGTAGGTATAATCCGGCTCATCCTCTGATATGTCAACAGTAATAAGCAAGCAGCTATTAGATAACAGCAGATATTATATTGGAAATCAAATTAACTACCCGCAAAGTGGAGCATCCGAGGCTTCTTCTTCTTCTTTTTCTTTTTGGACGGATCAAATTTACTGACCTACATCAGCGTGAGCTTTAGTAAAGCGGAACCTGGAGAGACAATGAAGTAAGACAACATACCCATGATGAATCCTCGAGTTCAAGTTTCCAACACGCCTGCTCTTGCTGTAAATTCATCGAGCCGGCGGGTCCATCAGTTTCAGCGATGAGGACAATTAAATAACACGCACGAGGGTTTGAATTTGGGCCTCTATTTGGGCCTTGTTGTTATAAAAAGGAACATAATTTCTACTTCAAAGAACAAAAAGAAAACTTTAGAACATTAAATCTTATAGAAAGGTATCTAATATCGCAAATGTTGCTGTGAAATTTTGATAGACTCTCCTCCATGTTAATTGTCTTCACCAATTGCTGTAATCTGAAATAAACGTTTCTGACCAGTGATTCTTGTTTAAAGCTGCATACATTACTGTTCTTAAGGCCAAATCTTCAGCACAAATTGGAGAGAAACCTGCTGAACTACCTCATGACCGAAGCTCTCCTCTAACTGTTGTCTCCTTGCTGTCCTCGCAATCCCATTCTTCCATTCAGTAAATTCTCTTTTTTCCAAGCTGTGTCCAACTTGTATTTCCACTCCGTCTCTACCCTCCTTTTACACTTCGGATGGATGCGCCAACCATATCCGAGTATCGGATAGACCTTCTTTACTTGTGTGAATTTCTAAAATCTTGTATTTCCATGCAGATAGCTTCTTCTCAACCTTACTTGGGTCCCTTGATGTCGAATTTGGCTTTAAGAGATCTGCTACAACACAGACTGCTACAACACAGACTGTCTTCTGTTCCGCTCGGTCCCATTGGTGCTAAAAAATGGGACGTTGACAACCAAAGC
Organism: Iberis pinnata; assembly: GCA_900406425.1. NCBI lineage: Eukaryota > Viridiplantae > Streptophyta > Magnoliopsida > Brassicales > Brassicaceae > Iberis > Iberis pinnata. The sequence continues at coordinate 18,319 of OVBE01002357.1, read as the reverse complement.
TCATTCCATAATTTTTAATATCTTTTCCATTGCCTACAACGCACCCTATATTTGATTTGAGCAAGTCATTCCTATGATTAATGCTTCACCACATGTGAGATGCCGTGTTAGGATATATGATTTCTAAGAAAGGGGTATTTGAAAAATACTTCCCTCTTAATATCATTTCAATGAACTTCGATTTTGTTTTAAAGTTTACCGACTAAGCTTTGCTAGAAGTACCGTATTGAAACATTGAAAATACCGAAATCTAAGGCTTCTGTCTTTTTTTGCTCTCATTAATTTTTCTCATGCGATCCAAGCCATCTTTTTTTCTCTTGGTTATCCCACCAAACTCTAGTTAAAGTCGACTGTATTCTCTTCCATAACGACATCGAGATTTGAAACCATAACATCATGTATACTGACATAGAAGATAGTACGTTCTTTAGAAGCACCTTTTTTCTAGCCGTAGAAAGGAAACGTGCAGACCAACTTCGAGCTTTTTGTTGAATCCTATCGATAATTATTGAGAAGAGATATTTTTCGATCGTCCGAAGTGTTCCGGAAGCCCTAAGTATTTTCCAAGCTTTCCTTCTTGTTGGATAAGTAGTTTGCTTTTTATCTCCTCCTTTAGCCAAGATTCAACTCTTTTTGAGAAAGTAATTGATGACTTTCTATAATTAATATGCCCACAAGATTGGCAATACTCTTTGATGATCTTCACAACTATTATGACACTAAGCTTATTTTTTCTACAAAAGAAAATCGTGTCATCGCGAAGAGTAGATGATTCACCTTCAGACTAAGCTTTGACACTTGGATTCCTTTAAATGTTCCTTCTCGTTGCGCTTTTTGAAAATCCCCTATAAAACTTCACTACATATAATGAATAAAAACAATGACAACATATTTCCTTACCTTAGTCCTCTTTTGGGGTTTACTCTTCCCCATGCCATTCCATTGATAAAAATTGAGAATGATACTGATGACACATAATACATCACCCAATCTATCCACGGTTATGAAAACCAAATTGTGAAAGCACCGATCTTAAGAACTCCCATCCTACTCTATCATAGGCCTTGGACATATCCGTCTTCACTGCCATTGAGAAACGTTTTGTTGGTTTTGACGTTTGAAGGAAGTGAAGTACTTCGTGTATGATCAACACATTGTCGGAAATAGCTCTCCCTGGTACAAAGGCGGATTGGTTGTCCGCTATAATCTCCGGTAAAATAGGTTGGAGTCTTCTTGTGAACACTTTCGAAATAATTTTGTAGAATACAATCGGTCTATAATCTTCAATCTTTTCGGGCTTGGAGTCTTTTGTATAAGCAATTATGGGTTTTGTTGATTTCCGGTGAAAATTGGCTTGTCGTGAAGAAGTCTTTCACCCCTTTCATTACCATTTTCCCAACCGTTTGCCAGTTTGATTGGTAGAATCCTTCCGAGAATCCGTCGGGTCTGGACACTTTTTCGGGGTTAATATCAAAAACTGCTTGTTTTATTTCCTCCACTATTAAATTCTTTACTCTTCCACCTCGGGTTATTGCATGAAAGAATTGGAGTTTTTATCTCTCACTTGAAACCAAACTACCCAACTTCGTTGTCGTCAAAACAACTATTCTTCACGATAAACATCCAAGAGTTTCTTCTTGAGATTTGTTATTAAGTCTCCTGATGCATTTGAGCTTTCTAAAGGTTTTTGAAGATTCCATGTGGTTTCTTTTATTGATGCTTTAGTGTTTAGGTTTTGTTCTTTACTAAGGAAATATAATCTAGAAGAATTTTGAAAAAATACCTTCAAATTAGATTGAAAATTTGAAAAATAGACTAATTATAATTTCTTTTGAAACCTATATCTTTTCCTAAGTAAAATTACTAAATTATCCTCTTTTTAGTATCACAATATATTAATTATAACTAAAGCATATATTATTGCAATAAACTAATATATATATATATATTCTTACTTATAGATTCTATTTGTTGAGAATATGTTATTTGCATATTCAAAACAAAATTTAAACTAAAACAATGTTAACTAAAATAAACCCAATTAAACCAGTTTAGTTCTTTTATTGGATGGACCAATACCATCAAAACCTAAACTAACTTTCTTTGACCTCGACAACAAGAAAAAAAATTATTCGACATCATCACTCCTCTTCCTCGCATCCGAGCTTCATTGGGAACGCTTCTACCGCTCTTTCTCAGCTTTTCCTTGCCGATTTGTTTCTCTTGTCCTAAGCTTCCCCTTCCTCTCTTCCTTGCTGTTGTTGTCGCGATTTGGGACTTGAGTCCGGTTTTCCGTCTTTGTTGCTTGGTTGTTATGGTTAGGTGGCTTAGATCAGCATGGTTAAGTCCATGATAGGGGTGGGTTGGTTCAGTGAGTCTTTGTTACAATTCAATTTCCTTTGTGGTGCTGTTTTTTAACAAATTAGTTTGTTAGTTTCTTCTTAATTTGCCTCTGTTTTTAGTTAATTTGGCTTGTTTCCATGAGTTGATTTAGTTTTTGAGTCATGAGTCTTTGTTTTAATAAAGTTACTAAATTATAGAAATTTTATGTTGGCTCATATAGAAAAGGGTGAATATAATTTTGATTTGAATCAGTTTTGATTTCATAGTTTGTCAATTTTTTATTTAGTTTTGATTTATTTTGTTGTTTTTGTTTTTCTTGCCCAAAATTAGTGCAATTGTTGGCAATCACGTTTTTGTTCATGTTATGGCAAGAGAGTTTCGTTATATGAATTTTTAAAGAGATTGTCTATCGTTACTTTCAGCTTCATTCGCAAATGAATTATTAGGCTCGATTTTTAATATCCAAACTGATATCTTGCATTGTTTAGATGGATTTGATTATGTTAATTTATGTTATGATGGTAAAGCTTCCAATGTTGATGTTCATATTTTAGCTAAAAAGTCAAATTTCTTTTCAATTCATTATTCTGTGTATCATGGAATGTCTAATTGTTGTATGTGTTTTTTTTTCCTATTGTGTTAATAGGAAAACAGTGTCCACTATATTTAGTGTTTATGGGATATGGATAATGAATAAAGAATCCTGCAATTTTATAGTGAACCAATAAAAAGGAGCTAAATTATTTACTATCAGAGATGATTTGAAGTATGATGATATGATTCATATGGCTACTAAAGATTTTGGTATTGATAGATTGGTTAGTGAGGTAGATATGTGCTATGTATACCTGAAAATTGTTGAAAAACATGCCTAAAGATACACCTTCTATCTTTGTGAATAATGATAGGTAGTTGGGAGATTTTTTAAAAATATGCAAATCAATGTCTGCTCGTCTTTGCATCTCAGTAAAAAATGTAAATTAGGAGGCACACAAACAAATTTTTAACTCTTGCGAGGTTCAAGTTGCTGTTGAAAAGGTGCTTAAGCTAACAAGACTAGAAAATTATTTGAGGATGTTGATGGACACTGTAATATTTGAGAACTAGAAGTTGTATTTTCAAAGGGTATTAATGTGGACCAGTGGTTCAAGGATAAGTCAGAGTTGTCTTGGAGTATATAAATGTGTTCGGTTGAACAAAAATTCAGATATTTTGTTTTAAAGTCTGACACTAAGTTGTATGTTGTTGGATGTAAAGACATAAACTGCAAGTGGATGGTCTGATCCTAAAAAGCATATTAGTTTTTTGGGGTTACAAAATACATTGAAAATCATACATGTTTTCCTAGGAATGGAGACCATGGTCCACAAGTTTCTTCTAAAATTATTAGTAAACTTTTGGAAAACTTTGGCAATTGTGGTCTAAGTATGAAACCAAAGTCAATCTCAACATGTATGAAGATACGCTACGGTCTTGATATGAATAAATGGAAGATATTGAAAGCTAGGGAGGATGCTCGTGAATTGGTATGGGGTTTTTCAGAAAGTAACTATGCTCAGCTTCCAATATACATTCACAAGATTAAGAAGACTAATCCGGTTAAAATAACACATCTTGAGGTTGATGATCTACATAGATTTAAGTACTTATTTTTTGCTTTTGGTGCTTACAAAAAAGGTTACGAATTCTTAAGAAAAGTGGTAGTTGTTGATGGAACTTTCTTAAAAGAGAAATATAATGGTGTTTTGTTATTTGCAACGGCTCAAGATGGAGATTCTCATATTTATCCTCTTGCATTTCGAATTGTAGATTCTGATAATGATGCTTTATGGTGTGATTTTTCATAAATTTAAGATCATTTGTAGCCGATGACCCTAAAATGGTAATGATATCTTACAGACATTCATCCATTGCTAAAGCCATTTCAAAGGTATACCCATTAGCTCAACGAGGCATCTGCACTTATCACTTGCAAAAAATATCATTACCAAATTTAGAGGAAGAAAGATTATTCGGCTTGTGAACACAACATCAAAAGCTAATACAACAGCTGAATTTATATTATCTTTGTTGATATACGTCGTCAAAACCAACAGTTAGACTAGGGTTGGAAAAATACCCGGACCCGATAGACCTGACTCGAACCAACCCAAAAAAGGTTTGGTTCGGTTTTGGGTCTTAAAAATAACACGAATGGGTATCAAATTTATTTATTTTGGATCTCGGTTCGGTTTGGGTATTACCCGTGACCCGAGTGAATACCCATAAGAACTGAACACCTTTAACACTTAATAACCTAAATTTCGTCTTTCTCATGTCGACATATCCTTTTACCGAATCAACTTCCCTTTCTTATGTTTTTGGAAACTGGAATTTTACATAATCAATACAGAAAAGCTAGAATATCTAATTAAGCCGCTTGATTCCTCATCTCCTTCTGCTTCAGCTTGGTCGAGAAATTACTCACTAGTAAAAGTTCATGAATCTCTTATCTCTATTTTTTTTCTTTTCATCGTGATTCGTCAACTTCTGCCGCTTCCGCTTCTAAGGTTCTTGCCTTCTTGGTTAAGTTTTTGATAATATAATCAAACTCAAAAGGTTTTGCTTTTATTTTTTACGTTTTTATTTGATTTGATCTTTGTGTATTGACTGTTGATCTTCGATTTGAGAACGAAGAAGGTGACATCAATGTCAGAGATAGATAGAATCTTTTGTTTCAGTTTGAGATAAAGCTTTGTGTATTACATATTTTTGTGTTTCAATTTTAGATAATTGGCATCTTATTCACGTGGAATTTTTGAAAAATTGTAAGCATATATTATAATAACATTTATAGCCATAATCATTATATCGTTTGTGTCATGTACTTATCTTCTAAAATCATTCTCACTCATTGTATTGTGTGGTGTTCTATTCTGGTTTCGTTTAACTTCGTACTTGCCCAATTCGTTCACCAATCCTGATTTTTATTGAGCTTAACTTTTGAAAATTGCAAATATCATAATTTTGTGTAGATTTATTAAGTGTTATTGTGAAGTCAAAGATTAACAAAAAATGTTTATTCATCTACTCGATGCTTCTCTTATTATTATTTTTTGTCACATGGTGCTTTCTTTTTTATTTATTAGATTTGTGTGTTCCATGTTTCATAAGTGTTATGAGTCTTGTAATATGTCGAATTGTCTATGATAATGATTCATGACTTTGTTTGTTTCTTTCTTATTCAAACTTTGAATATTGATTAAACTGATTTGGAAATTGTATTCTTTGTTATTATCCCAGATGGATGAAACAGAAAATGACATTGATATGGAGAATACTAATCCTGAAAATGAAAGCAAAAGGAAAGAAAATACGGGAGACGAACCTAATTTTAAGGCAAAGAAGAAGACTAATACAAGATCTTTTGTTTGGGGTCACTTTAAAAAAGATTTGAAGAATCCAGACAAATGAAAATGTCATTATTGTCAAAAGGAGTATTGCTGTGCTACATCATCTAAAACCTCAAGCTTGAAGAAACATCAATATTCGTGCAAGCAATACAAAGTATGGTAGGAAAGTAAAGTTCAATCTCAACATGTTTTAAGTCTTGATGGTGGAAATCTCAAGTTGGCAAAAGTTTATGAAGATACATTTAGGGAAGCATATAATGAGATGCTTGTTTTGGGTGACTTACCACTTCCATTCATTGACGGTTTGGCTTTCAAACATTTTTGTTCGGGTTAAATTGTACAAGCCTCATTCTCGCAGAATAGCCACAAGAGATATAGTGGAAATGTATGTGCAACGAAAAGCAGATTTGAAGAAAGTCCTTAGTGCTAATAAACAAAGGGTATCTCTTACAATAGATATATGGGTTGCTCCCACAACAGGAAATAGCTACATGGTCATCACATCACATTTTATTGATGCAAGTTGGCCCTTGAAAAAGCTGATCATTGGATTTAAGAACGTAGCAAATCATAAAGGTGCAACTATATCTTCGGTTCTTCTTGATTGCTTAGCCGAGTGGGCTATTAAAAAGATCTTCACAATCACTGTTGATAATGCAACTGCTAAGACTTCTGCTTTGACTACATTTAAGGAAGCAATTCAGTTATTGGGAAATGATTCATTGGTTTTAGGTGGTGAGTAGCTGCATATGCGGTGTTGTGCTCACACTCTTAATTTAGTGGTAAAAGATGGTCTACATGAAGTGAGCAATAGTGTGACAGCAATCCGTAATGCTGTAAATTATGTGAGAGCTTCTTCTAATATAATCAAATTATCTGAGCTTCGTGTTGAGTCAAGAAAGATGACAAGGGAGAGTTTGCCTTTAGATTTCAAAACTAGATGGAATTCAACCTACTTAATGTTAACCAAGGCTCTTAAATTCAAGTTGGCATTTGATAAGTCATAAGCTGAAGATAAGTTGTACAATGATCATTTTCATAAAAAAGTAGATGGGACAAAAAGGATTGGACCGCCAAAAGTAAATGATTGGAATGCAATTGAGCGGTTAGTGAGGTTTCTCGTTATCTTCTACAGTTCTACTTTAGTTGTATCAGCATCTACTTCTGTTAACTCTCACAAGTGTTACCATGAGATTATGACCATTGAAAGGAATTTGATATCTTTGAGCAAGATTCTTGATAAAGACTTGAAAAAAAGCTATTGATATGAGAAATAAGTTTGATAAGTATTGGGATGGAATGCACAATGTCAATACACTTTTGATTGTAGCTAGTGTCTTTGATCCCATGAATAAAATGAAGTTTTCAAGTCTTTGTTTTGATATGCTATATGGTAAGGCTAGTAATGAATCTAAAGCGCTTTCTGATTTAGTCACTAATGTTATGAAGAGATTTTTGAAGAGTATAACAGTGTTGTATCAAAAAATGAGAGTGGGACATCAGCTCAGACTACTAGAACATCATCTCATAATGGAAAAGACTCACAAGATCAGATGGCAGGAGATGAAATAATATATTTAGATAATGATCTTGGTTATGAGAGAATGAATTTTGTATACAAAGATATGGTTAATGAAAAAGGAGTTGAGGATGCAAGTACTGAGTTGAACTTGTATTTGAAGGAAAAGGTGGAAAATCCTAACTCTAAGATATCTGGGACAAGATATGATGTCTTGTCATGGTGGAGAGTCAATAGGCCAAAATATCCTATATTATTAGAAATAGCTAGGGATGTTCTTGCAATGCAAGTATCTTCGGTTGCATCGGAGTCTGCTTTTAGCACAAGCGGTCGTATTCTAGACCCATAAAGGAGTTCTTTGAGTCACTATATGATTGAAGTCTTAATTTGCATAGAACAATGGTTGAAATGTGAAATTTACTTAAGTGAAAAAGAGTGATTACTAATGCACAAATGCTTGCCAATAACTACAAGATAGCTTTCAAAAAAATAATTTATCTTCTTTAAAGATCTTTTATATTTTCTCTTAAACTTTAACTTATTAGTTTTAACAATATGTCATTTCAATCTTTTATAGAGTTTGAATTTTTGAGCAACTAGCAATAATGAATTTCGAAGATTCATACTCTAAGTCTACCTCAATTCTCAAGGTTGTATATTATATTTGTATATTGCTAGTGAAGAATGCATATTATATTGTTATATTGTATAATGCATTGCATATTAAAGTAGAATGTATATTGTTATCCATTGATACATTATATTGTTACTAAAGAATGCATATTATATTGGAACTTTTGTTGGTTAGTGAAGCACTTCTGTTGGTTAGTGAAGAATATATTGTACATCAATACATAGTCACTACTCATATCACAACCACCGTCACAACCACTAAGCATCATCGATATGCATTGCATATTATGTCTATATAACTTTTATCATTTCAATAACATTGATTTCTATGTACAATTAGGAACGAAAATTAAACTAAAGACTCAAGGATCAATGTGTTTTCCACATGATGAATTTTTATATGTTCTTTGTATTTGTCTTTTTTAATTATGATTTTTGGTCCAAACTTAAATATTTGAATTGGTTTTATTATCTACAGTTAAACTTTAATACTTTTAGGTCTATAGGTTCATCATATTTTGTAATTAATATATAGCTTTTTTGGGTAATCATATGTAATTCGGGTCTAACTAGGTAATCCGGACCCGAATTGGACCCGGAATTTTTCTGGTTCCATGTAGGTTCTCAATATATTTACCAGATCCGACCTGAACTATAAGATACTCGACCCGATACGTAACCGGTTCCTATATGGGTATTAGATTCCCCTACCCAAAAACCCGAACCGTACCGACCGGAAAACTCGAACGCCCTGCCCTAAGTTAGACACTTATTTGGATGAAGCAACCCTAAGTTAGACACTTATTTGGATGAAGCAAATATCAGTTTGCGGTCACGTGCTTATTTTCTAGGTGAGGAGTATACTCATTTTTTGGACAAAGTTGCTTGTTTCTTAAAAAAAAATATTACTAAATGGTTGTGTAACAAAACTACTAAATCTTTGAAGTTCATTACTTTTAAAGAATAAGCAATGGTGTTAAAATGGAATCTTGTTTCTTGTACTTAAAATATATTTCACTGTTATTGTAGAAATGATTAGTGATGTTTAGTTTATGAGAAATGAATATTTGAAATTTGAAAGCATCTTGATTTGTAATATAAAAAAACTAACATATGAGTTTTCTCTTTGTTGTATTGTTTAAGGTGAGAAGTATAATATTACAACAAGTAATGCAACAGAATCTTTAAATGCTTTATTGAAAAAACCTCGTGAGTTGTCCATTGTGTTGATGATTAAGGTACTTAGAAACACAATGACAAGGTGATTTTATGAATGTCGAGAAAATGCTGGAAAGTATAAGTCTACTGTCACACCTAAAGTAGTTGAAGAGAAAAAGAAATGATGTAACATGTCTGATACATTTGACTTGCAATCTATAAATCTACATGAGTTTTAGGTAAATGATGGATGTTGTTAATATACATCGGATGACATGCACATGTCGTGTTTTTTATGTTGAGAAGATCCCATGTAACCATGATGTTAAGGCTGCTTTGAGTCGAGGAATTGATCCAATTTTGTTAGTACATCATTACTATATAAAGTCAGTCATGTGTGCTACATATTCAGAAAGTATAAAACCTATCGAAGTGCTTCAGGAAGTTTACGAATTACCTCCTAATGTTTATGATCAGTTATGTCTTCCTACAGAAACCCGTAGAAGTGCAGGAAGAAAAAAAAGAAGATACCAGGGTATTGATGAGCTAATGAGAAAAATAACGTAGAAAACAAACTTGTTCAAGATGTCACCAAATGGGACATAACCTTGCAACATGTGACTTTTCACTTGGATGAGTTATATGATGTTTTGTTTTGTTAGACGTCTTATCTAGTTTTTTTTTTTTTAAGTTAAAATTGTTTATTTTACTTTCTTAATTCATCTTAATTATATTGAAATGATTATCAATTTTTATTTCAAAGATTTGTACTTGGCTTTCTTCTGCTTTCGAAATTAAAAGTACAATATGTTAGTTTTAGGATCATAGCTTAGACCAAAATCCGCTCACCCGGTTTAGTCATTAAACCATCCTAGTGAGACATTAACTCATTCTTAATCTTTCTCATTGCTTTATATTCTCCGAATCTAGTTCTCTGTCCCAATATAATATCAACTTCATCCATAAATATTATCGTCGGTGAAACCTTCGAAGCCAATGTAAACCAAGCCCTAACATTCTTCCCGTATTCTCCAAACCATTTTAAGTTCAAATTTCTTTAGTTTAACAGAATTTACGAAATAAATGGAAGATTTTGAAAGTGATTTCGATAGTTGATAATGAGACAAGTTAGGAGAGGTTTAGCAGGTGAAGGCATTAATGTTGCTGGTCTTTCATAGAAATTTCCCAACAAACAATGGTGATCAAACTACCACAACGGTTAGTTTCATCTTAAAACTTTGTGTTTTTAGTTACATTAGAGTAAGAGACAACCTCTGTTTCTTACTTTCTACAAGATTGCATAAACCTTTGGGGCCAAGAAAGAGAGAAAGAAATACATTAAGAGCCTTGAGAAAGAATGATTGAAACATATAAATATGTGATGACTCTTTCAGCTTTACGACACATTTCCATCTTCTAAAAAGTGACAAATAACCCAACTTTGTTTTCCTTTTATCACAATTCTTAAAGATAGAATACAATAAAAGTCTTTAAAATGCTACAACTAGAAAAGGTGAGAGATATGAAGATGCAAATTGCTCATGAAAATGTGAGAGATATGGAGATGCATAAGAGTGATGAAACAATGATGACCAGAATCGGGAAATATAACATGTCAGGTTTTAGGAATGGAGAGAAAAGGTTTTATGCATAGTGATCAAAAGACACACTTCTCCATCAAAGGTTTGGTGCACGTCTTATGGGTTTTTATAAGAATAAATGAAGAGCTTACTAATATGGCATATCCTCAGGTGTAACAAAGGGATATGCAGAACTTGTACGACTAGCAGCTTTTCCCAATTGATGAAGTATTAACATTATAACTTGTAATATAAATTGATAATGTAAAAAGGAAATTTAATTCCAAAAGAAAAAAAACCAGAAAACAAATTCAAAATCCAAGAAAAAAGCAGAAAACAAAATCCAAATCCTAAAAAGATAATCAGAATGTGTTCACATTTTTAAGTGGTTGCCTTTCATAAAACTTTATGTTTCTAAAGACTTTCATATTACCTAATGTTTGCATCACATAGCTCAATCTTCTTATCTATACCAAGTGCAAGACACTCAATATACTTTATTGCATAAACTACGCAGTCACCTGATTGTTTATTCCTTGGTATATCTCTACGTATTATAATATTGTATTCTCCAACTCTTAAGCTAGCTTGTTTAGCTGGAAAAGCCACTGATTTGATGAGATATGGAAACATAAATGCATATGGTCTTATAAACTATTGTATCTCTTCTTCGTTGGTGTCAAAAACGGAGCTACCGTAAACACTAATTTCGCGAGAAATGATTGATATAGCCAAAACAATCCATCGAACATTATTTATGTTCACCAACACATACACATCGTCAATTCAATTCGTAATCTCTTGTTGGTCCTTCCGTGCTCCGGTAAAGTTTCGTTATAGTAACTGATCATGCCATAGTTCTAAACAAATGCTTTTGGGTTTTCTTGAAGCTTTTGATAGTTACTAGATATCATTAGGGTGAAAGGCACATCCAAGAACGCCAATCTATTGCTACGGAATATACATAAAACATGTCCCAACTTTTTCCTTAAAAATAGCATGCCAACATCAATATACTGTCATAATAAAACTTATATTAATTTATTTAAATGTTAAAATTATGATTACGTAACAATTAATCTTCACTTACTTCATCACTTAACTAAAATTTTGGTTTCATAAGTTCTGCGAAAAATGTTTTATTCGCAATCTTTGTACTCAAATTGACACTTGGATTCCTACAAATAGAAAGTTTCTATGCAAGTCACAATTCATATTCATAAGATATAATCAACAATATAAGTATAATCATGTAAAGAAGATAACATATTCATCTCCATCCACATATCTAAGGAAATAATGGACTTCTCATCTTCTAGATAAGTTGAAACATGTGCAAAGACAATTTTTTTGGTTTTTATATCTCCCTCTTTCAAGAGGGATAGTTCCTCGTTAATATACCGCTTAACTTTTCACAAACTTTTGCAAAAATAAATTCATAATGTTCTTTCGACACCACATTCATAGTTGAATCGATTTTACGTTTTTTGGTGTGAATGTCTCAAACCTTTTAATATTTGCTTTCCATCTTCCATTAGTATCGTCTTCCATATCTCAAATTAAACAAGCTTCACATAAAAATGACATAATTTTTTTTATTAATTTAAAATTTATAGATAAGTGGAATACAAACACTGCATGAACAATTTCGATGCAGGCATAACAATCATAAGAAGAAGAAAAATAACTCTACATTTGCTTAACCTAAAATTTTCTTCTGTATGTGATGAAGAGCTTGAACGTTTTTTGTTTTTTCTAACTCAAGACGTGAGCAATATATATAACATGTATTGAGAATATTTTTTTATGAAGATTGATGTTTATCAAGATATATGTGATATTTTATCTAATCACAATAATAAATGTTTTATTATTTTTATTGGTTTTCAATTGTAACGAAAAATAGGGTACATATTGATGTTGAGAAATGTAAAATGTTTTACAATTTTTAATTTAAATTAATATTTTATATAATTTTGATTATTAACAATTATAATAGATATAATAGACATTTTACAATAAACAAGAGTTAGTTTTTTTAAGAGTAATTTTTGAATATATTTTATGTATAAATAAGGTAGTTTTTAAAATCTTCCTATAATATGTGGTGCTAAAACTTAAAAGAGATATTTCCCAATTGTTCAAGGGAACAAGAATGCAAAAGAATGCAAGAGTCTCTGCAAATTCAAAATTGCCAATAAAGTCTATTGGATTGGGATTTTATTCAAAACATTCAATAGCTGTCATTCTCTATGTCACAAAGAGAAATAGTAACATGTGTCACTTATTAAGGCTTAATCAAGAGAATCACGCTCAGGAGTTAGTTCCAACGAGGCGCTTCCTGATCTGCAGATGTGAGAACGAAGAAGAATTAACGAAATGATGAGAAAATTCCCAAAGCGAAAAGCCCAAACCTGGGGAAGCTTCTGTCTAAACGCCAAGTCCAGACGTGCGTCTAAAGTATTCTCGCAGACAATCTTGCCGTCTTGAGATGCCAGGACCACCCCGCCCGAACTGACATCACGTACTATTGTTCGTAAGGAATAATATTCCGTGAACAAAATTAAAAAGAACAAGTCGTCGTTTACCAGTGTAGGTCATGATGAGTATCAGCGAGCTTAGGATTAGGAGGTGGAGGAAGGAAGACTTTGTCGTCGATGGTAATCTTTGGAGATGCGACATTGGCTTTCTCTACGTACTGTTTCTTAGCATCCTCGATGACCGATTCAACAACCTTCTTGTCCATCTCTCTACATCTTAGCAGCACTGATGGCTCTTTCAGCCTCACCAAACTCTCAAAGATGAGACCTTTGAGAAGCTTTTTGTAAGCGTTCTTGTCATTGGACACACGGAGAAGATCCTTAGCCGCTGAGTCTTTCATGGAGGTCACAACGTCGTCTTGTGCTTGAAGATACTTAATCCTACTTGCATTCAGCTGCGTCGAGTAGTCGCTGAACACACATATTAAATAAATGCAATCAAATTAATTAAGGAGCTAGGACTATAAACGAAAGATGTATATCTCCATTAATCTCACATTCGTTTACGTATATCGACCTGCTTGAGCTTGCGGTCATAGTCTTGACGGAGTTTACGCTTTGAACTCTCTAGAAGCTGAAGTTTCTCGATGTTAAATTCTTCCTCGGAGGAGATGGAGATCTCGTTCGCTTTCTCTTCAGCCTCTTGCCGGATGAACCGGACCATCTGCTGGATCTGCTTTGATACATCTGCGTCGTTCATCTCTTTTTCTCTCAACAATCCATCTAACCTCCTTTAACTCTCTTTATATAATTCTTCCCTCCGCGTTTTACTGCAAAATATGCGTTTTTTTGGACCATTGACCCATTCTTCATACCAAAACGGATCAATTTCTTAGTTGCTTTTATTGATCAAATTTTTTTCTTGTATACCTTTTTTATGTTTTACTTTTTATTTTTTAATTTTTTTTTTTTTAACTCAGAAGTATTAAAAAGACTACCCTATCCAATCTATATCTTGATAATTACAGATTTTACCAGTTGAACCCACTATATTTATTTTGTTATCTTATATTTTTAAATCTTTTCTTTTCTTTCATACTTGTCTCCTATTTTTTTTTTTTATTCTTTCCCTCTCTTCCTCTCGTGAAACACCATTTTATTTCTTCATAGTGTTAATCACATCATTACTTTTACTTATCATAATTTAGTTATAAACTATAACAAATTATATATCAAACTAAAACCTTACAACACTGATTCCAAATAAACAATCGAAGTTTTATAACATTATTATATGTCGATAAAATCTCTTTAAAATTTCATTTCCAAAAATGAACTATTCCAAAATTGAATTAAAAGTATTGGGCTTTGTTAATTTTTGTCTCGTAAATACAAATATGTTATCAATTTTTCGAGATTCACTCTAAAAATCCGTCAATTTAAATTTTAAATTGAAAACTAAAATTTCAAAGTCGAATTCCGACTAGTTTACATAAAGTTATTAGAAGAAATTGGTACCATTAGATTATATATCTCAAGATCTTTCTATACGTATATAGATTGCTAAATGTGATATTTGGAATCAAAATTCACCATTGATGAATTTCAAGCTTATGTTTTACAACGAGATATAACTATAACATTTGGTACAACTGGTGTAATTACGTATAACTATAGCATTTTTATTTATCATAGTTTATAGCAAATTATATATCATATCGAAGCCATTACAACGACGATTCCAAATCTACAGTCAAACTTTTTTAAAAAAACCAATGTATGTGTCCATAAAGTTTATTTAAAGTTTCAGCTCTGGTAATTAATAATGTTAAAATAAAATAAAAAATTTGGGCCTAGTTAATTTTGATATCTTGAGTTCAAATATGGTATCGGTTTTTCAAGTTCGGCTCTAAAGTTTTTTCAATTTAAGTTTAAAAATTAAGAACTAAAATCTCAAAGTCAAATTTCAACTAATTTACGCAAAATTACGAGAAAAGATTGATATGATTATATTATATATCTCAATATCTTTCAATACACATGTAGAATGCTAAATATTGTGCTTGGAATCAAAATCCGCTATCGATAAATAAATTATTTAATTTTAATATATTTAATTTTAAATTATTAATTTAAATAAGTTTGATAAAATGATATATGTAAAATAATCAAATATCTTATGTACAACTAGATACAACTATTGTCTACATAAAATAACAATATACAGACGTCAAAACAGACTTGTCAGAATAATATTAATAAAATATAACCATCAAAAATTACACTTAGTTGTACATAGATTTTTAGTTGTACAAAGTTGTTCATAGTTGTATTTTCGTCATATAATAGTATATTTAGTTGTACATGCATCTACACTAATTTTTGTTAGTTGTATCGATGATATTTGGCAATAATAATGTATTAAAAGAGCTCATGTATTATATTTTTTTTGTTAAAGACGTTACTTGTCTTTTTTCACAAAATACATGTTAATATTATCACACAATGGAAGTATATGGTAGAAGATGTAAAGTAATGGATGATATCAAATTTTATATGATTTTAGGTTTTAGACTATGTAAAATTAGTAAATTATATTAATTGTTATTAAGAAATAGACTTAAATCATCTAAAGTTGTCATTTGAAATTGAAATTATTTGGTACAACTGGTACTACTACGTACAACTGAGTAAAATATAGTTGCCAAAAATACACATAGTTGTACTCATATTTTTAGTTGTACAAAGTTATTCATAGTTGTATTTTCATCGTGTAATAATATATGTAGTTGTACATGCATCTACACTTATTTTTTATTAGTTGTGCCGATGATATTTGGCAATAATAGTGTGTTAAGAAAACTCTTATACAAAAATATTTGGTTAAATATGTTGTTTTTGTGTTTCCCAAAAATTACATGTTAAGATTTACACATTAACAATAAAAGAATATGGTGGATTATGTCAAATGATGGATGATGTTAAATTTAATTGGTATAAGTTTTAATTTATGCAAAATTAGTAATTAGTCTTAATTGTTAATAATAATAGATAGAAATATTGTATCATTATTAAGTTATCCATTCAACTAAAAATTATTTGTGATCAGTTATACATAGTTGTATCAGACATAAATAGGGTTGTACATAGTTGAATGAGATGCTTTAGTTATACCTAGTCGTACTTAGTTGTACACAACATAACATAAACTTTAAGTTCATCAATGGCGGATTTTTATTTCAAACACCATATTTAGTAATCTATATATGTATAGAAAGATTTTGAGATTTAAAATCTAATGGTTCTAATTTTGCCTCGTAATTTCAAGTGTTAGTTGGAATTTGATTTTAAAATTTCGGTTCTCAAATTTCAAAGTAAAATTAATGGAGTTATATAGCAAATCTTGAAAAATCGAAACCATATCTTATTTCAGGAGACTGAAATTAACAATGCCCAATGGTTTTTATTTGATTTTGACATAGTTAGCTTTTGGTGCTGAAACTTTAAAGAACCATTACGAACACATACATTAATGTTTTAAAATTTTGATTGTAGAATTTGAATCCTTATTGCAAGAGTTTTGGTTTGATATATAATTCATTATAATTTAACAATGTATACAATAATGTCTATTTAAGATAAAATAGACAAGAAGAAGATGAAAATGTAGGGAGAAAACAATTTTTATTTTATTTATTTAATTAATTGATTAATGTATTAAGGGTAAAATGGATAATTGTTATTTTCATTAAAGAAAGAGGGGTAGAGTGATTAAAATATTGTATGTTGGTTATTTTTAATCAAAAAGGGTTTTCAAGATTTTGACCCTACCAAAATACTCTTTGTGTGTACATATAGAGGGCTCCCGATTTTGTTGCCCCAAGAGTTTGGCCCAAACCTAATAACATATATATCACTACTTCGTCAATGTGTAATTTTCTTTTTCCGATAACTATATATAAATCATACAACAATCCAACCTATCAAAGGAAAAATTATAAATCCATAAGAGATAAACCGACTAAATGTGGTGAAATAAAACTCCTAAACAAAGGAGAACGAACTTCAACTCGGAAATACAACGTTCTAAATGGTGATTCAATTTAGATGTGAATGGATAATTAACATGATCACTTATTAAATCTTGCTTCTTTTGGTAAAATATCTCAAAATATACTAAATCTTTTTTTATGAAAGGTTAAAAATATACTAAATCTTGATATTTGTTGGATAACACTTCTATTTTTTCTCTGCTTCAAAAAGAAATTGAATTTTATATTAGTATATTTATTAGTGAACCTATATCCAAAAATTTTAATTCTAAATCCTTAATTTTTTTATACGTTTGTGGTGTTTTGGAAGAAATCATTTTTATGGTATTCTTGTAATTTACAAGATATTTTTGAAAACGTGAATTTATTTTTGTGATATTTCATAGAATTATGCTAATATATTTTTGTAGAGACTTTTAATTACAAAATGAGTTAAAACTAATTAGTTTCCATAAATAACATGAAAATATAATTACACTTATGTTTTTACCATAAACAATTGAATTTTGTGTTAGTATTATTATTTAGAGGCTCATTTACTAAAATAATGAGGTTTTTGTCGTCAATTTAATTGCATTAAATCATAAACAATACAACTCATTTGAGAATAGAATGAATTCCACTCGGGAAATGCAGATCCATTTAGGGTATTAGACCTTATTACTAAGATAACATAACTTACAACTAACCTAAGACACCTAAGACAACATCCCCTGATCCTACATCCATGATACTCTGCTGGCTGGTATAAGAACGCAGACACTTCATCCAAAGGGGTTGTATGTTTAAATCTAAAATCACTAAATTGACAACATATAAAAAAAAAAATTCACAACAAAAAAGACGGAGTCTAAACAAAAAAATAACAACAAAGCCCAAAATAGAAAGATCCGGGACAAAATGGCACTGGAAATTAAAACATGCCACTTGTCAGCCATAGTGACAGCTGAAGAAGGAAATGTAAGATTGTGGAGGAGATCCATTGTCCCAACGCCTCAGCTCCACCTGAGATGGTCAGAACGTTGAAGCTTAAAATCTCGCGCGAGAGAAAAAAACACCAAATCCATAACAACAACCACTTGGGTTTGGCGGCAAAGACTCCAACTGTAGAAACCCGTATTTTGACTAGGAATTTTTTTGTTTTTATATATATTTTTCGGTT
>OVBE01002356.1:0-31017 GCA_900406425.1 Iberis pinnata | reverse complement strand
CGAAATATATATATAAAAACGAAAAAAAATTCCCAGTCAAAATACAGGTTTCTACATGTTAGGTCCTTAGGTAATTTAGGATAGATCTCTAGTCAATTACCCCTGTCCTCAGGAACTACTTTCCACTTGATTGCATCCTTACCATTTTTACTTTCTTGTTGTTTATGCTTAGCATCTGCCATTGCACATTAGTTTTTGTTTCCTTTAACTGTTTTAGTTTTATGCATCCTTTGTTTTCTAGGACTTGGTAGTAACTCCCATCTTTTATTTCAGCTTGAATTTGTAGATTCTATTGCATCTAGATTGCTAGCGTCACCCATTTGGATTCACACCTATCTATACTACAATGGTATGATAGTATAATAGAAATTGAAAACTAGTGGAAAAAGCCTACTATCACGTGTCACATCTCATTAGTGGTGGAGCCCTATTTTTTGGTTTATGGTCGGTGAGGTTTGCTTATCTGGGTCTTCATTCGGTTTCGTATCATCAGTGATGGTCCTAGTTTTTGGTTTCCTAAGTTCACTTCTCTGTGATTTAGATCCCTTGAGTTCTCAAGTTTTTAGACTCGAGATTCCTTGTTGTGGCTCTCGTTCAGAGTTTTTACATATCCTTTGGCTTCCAATGGTTCCCTATGGAGTTAGATATGATTTTCAGACAGTCGGCCTTGTGCGGGTTATGATTTTCCGATATGCAGTCTTGATTTTCTCTGAAGTGTTTTTGGATAGCTTTCATTATAAGTGCTAGTGATAAGCTTATAATGTAAATCCTAAAACTATACTGTAAAGACAGATCAATGTAGCACATCAAAGGGTCGAATCCACAAAGACCAGATAGTACAACTTTCATTTTAATCTCAAATCAAGCTATGACGGATTAATAAGATTGTTGTATCAAAATCAAAGAAATAATTAAATAAACGGTTGTAAACAATAAGTTAAAGACATCAGGCATTAGGCAATCCACATGTAGTTAGGTTTAAAAGTCATATTTTCATGCAAGGATTTTCGTTTGAAAATAGTTCTTAACTGAAAAGACAGAAACTAGATAAATCTATTCCCGGAGTATTAATTATTATGCTCAAATTGCTAAAGACAAACCCCTGCTGTATTTAGATAATTTAAACATGCATTACTGTTCATATTGGATAAGTTCATAAGCCCCTAAGACAATACTCCCGCAAGAAAAGACACTTACTCATCTAGACTAGGTCATATCTCTAAACCAAATCCCCTTGTGTTTATGAATCTAAAATCAATGAACTAGATGGCCAATCTAATTCATGCATTAATAACAAGTCTAGACTGAAAACCTAACAATTGTTATTCCCTTATGATAAATCTAACAATCAAACCTGATTTCTCTGGGAAATCCTAAAACCTAACTACTCAAACATTGACAAGCAAACATAAATCAATATCTTTGAAAAACAACATAATTGCAATCAAAAGATAAAAATAGATATTATAATATAACGACTGTTCAGAGAAAACTTCTCTCAAATACAGAGTTTCGAATTCTCTCTCCCTGAGTAAGAATATCTAAATAAAATAAAGCTTAGGTCTAATAAAACCAAGACACAAGGCTTATATAGTGCTAAGAAAAAAGGAAAAACGAAAATAGAAGAAAAGATAGCCTTGAGGACCAATTCTGCAAATTTTGGAAATCTTCCTAAAATTCTCAGGTGAAGTGCTGGATCGGGCACTTTTGGAGGGATCGAGCACTCTTTTAGTAGAATTCCAAGAGAAAATTCCAGATCGGGAACTCAGAGATCAATCGGGCATTCCAGGGGATTTCAGCGCGATTTTCTTATACGAGGCAACTTGACTAGTCTTAAGTAAAATAGCCATAATTTTTGATTTATCAGATGGAATGACTTGAAACTACCTCCATATGAAAGCTAACTCACGTGGCTATCCTTTTTCCAAAATTTAGCTAAATTTCATCCACGAAAACATATTTTAACATTGCTAACCTTCTGACCCTTCTACCAGAATCAACATCTACATATGCCAATTTGCATCCAAAACGTCAAAACACCAAAAACTTGTAAAACATACCAATTTGCAGAAAAAACCTCGGATGACGCTAAATATCAAGCATAAATGCCTACTATAAAGCATTAAAACCGAGTGATATCAACTCCCCCAGACTTAGATCTTTACTTGTCCTCAAGTAAAACAAAATTAAATCCAGAGAAGAGGTTTTAAAAAGGACCACACATGAACTCGCAGAATCTCATAAACCTCAAATTCAAGTATCAAATACTAAAGACACTAATCCTAGACAACCACTGCAAAGAGACTGTTTACCACCACATAACTAACAACATGCATTCTACTCTAAATCCCAAATCAATCAAACTATCAAATCATCTCAACCAGCTCATTAAATTCATTCAAGTACAAATGGTGCATTCTTACTTATGGGGTATCGATCAGCGCGTTTGAGTACCTCTTCTATCAAAGCACCCATACCAAACAGAGCATGAATCAACTTATGGTCCTGATCTTTTTTCCCCCTTTCTCAATTCTCTTTTTCTTTTCTTTTCGTACTGCTTCTTTTTTTATTTCTTCACATTTCTGCGTTTTTTTCTTTTCTTTTCTTTTTTTCTTTTTAGCAGCCGATATTTCTAGGATTGACTACGGATTTCTAGATCTCATTTTCAATTATTTTTCTGTACCGTTTTTTTATTTTCTGAAGGGAGAGGGAAAGGACTTGGATCATACCGAAAGAACTTGTCGATTTTAGAGAGAACTAAAGAGCAAGTTACCTAGCTTTCATAGTATACCAACACCATAAGCAAGAGAACTTAAGATCATATTAAGTCATAACACTGTTAAAGATCGTAACTTTCAAAAGCATATCAATCTAAGTCAGTAGTCACAAAAGAAACAGAACCTGAACTCACACTAGGCTAGTAATCATCACATGTTCTGGTCATTATTTCTTCGACTCGATTACAGTCTTTTAATTTAAAAGCCAATTTTTTTAAAAAATGTCACTGAAAGACAAAACATCAAAACAGAGTTAGTATCATTACACCCTCCCACATACTTACTTCACACCGTCCCGGTGTGAAAATAAATCCAAGAGAAGGAATAAGAGTAACATGAATCAATAGATGAGTATGAAATAGATGAAAATAAACATAAAATACATGAGTTTAAGAGAAGAGGAAATACTAAGGATGATGATGAAAAATCAAATCATTACTTTTTCTCTTGCACATCTAACAACACAAATCAATACCATTTTTTCTCTCTCTTTTAAGGGCAAAATGATATTTGTTGAGAGTGAAAGTCCACCAAAAACAATAAGTCACTCAAAATGATAACACTTTAATATTATGTACATTAGAATCAGTGCCAGCTGAAAAATATTAGGAACCCCGGGACAAAAAAATTACAGTCCCCTAAAATTAATTGTTTAAAAAAACAAATAAATAAATTAATCAAATTTTAATGTATTAGATTTTTATTGTAAAGTTTTTAGGGGAATTGTTATGTATATACAAAATATATCCTAAAATTAACAAACTAACACCTACTCTACCTATACCATTCTCTATCTTCTAACAATATACAATATATACTTTGTTATCCATTCATACTTTCCCTACACTTACTCTTTTTTAAACCGGAGACACTTGTTTTTTTTGTTAGTTTGGTCACTTTTTTTTCATTTCATATCTCATTTTTTGTGTGGCTAATATATTTTTTTGTAGTCTTACTTATTTTTGGGATTTAGGTTTAGGGTTTAGGGTTTATACTTTGGATTTTATGATTTAAATTTTTAGGTTTGGGATTTATATTTGGGGTATAAGGTTTATATTTTAGAATTCGGGGTTTATATTTTGGGGTTTAGGGTTTATATTTTGGAGTTTAGGATTTATATTTGAAGTTTAGGATTTATACTTTGGAGTTTAGGGTTTATACTTTGAAGTTTAGGGTTTATATTTTTGAGTTTAGGGTTTATATTTTGGGGTTTGAATTTATATTTTTGGTTTTAGGTTTATATGTTAGGTTTTGGGTTTATATTTTGGGTTTTGGGTTTATATATTAGGGTTCAAGGTTTAAATTTTTGGGTTTTAGATTTATATTCTGGCGGTTTTGGGTTTCTACTTTTGAGGTTTCGAGTTTCTATTATTTTTAGTAGTTTGACTACTATTTTCAGTAGTCTCACTATTCATGAGTTTATATTTTATTAAACAAATTCACTATATAAGAAATATAAATCTGTTTTCAATAATTTTAGTCATGTTAGAGTCATAAAAAAATTTATGTTCTTTTTATGTAACTTTTATGATTATATTATTTTTTACATGCTTTATTTTCCAATAAAATAAAAAATGAAGAAATTTAAAAAAGAAAAAAAGGAAGAGAGAAAGAAGTCATGTGCAAAGTTACAAAGGAAATAATGAATGCATATTAAAATCAATAATCTAATTATATACACTTATGTACATTCACCTAATTTTTGTTACATTATGTATATTTCACAAATTAATCCAAGTTTTATTAATATAATTAAATAAAAATAAATATTATTATTGTTTCTTTAAAAATCATTATTTTTGTAAAAAAACTATATTAAAAATTTGTTCCCTAAAATTATCGGCTTAAAATAGGGATTCGAGATGATTGTTCTTTGTGTTTTTCCCACTAAGCCGACGGCACTGATTATAATTTAATTGTTTCTTAATAAAATAAAAAATCAATGACAAAACGTGTGCACGAATTATACGCCCCTTATGAAATGAAAAGAAAATATTATAAAAGAAGAGAAAAAATGATGACAAAAGTCTCTTTTCTTTCAATGTAATCTTTTAGATAGAAAAAGAAAAAAAACACGAGGAACGCGAGAGATGGACAGGCCGACCACTAATTTTGTGTAGGAACTTTTCGTGGATAGAGGGCCATTGACAATGTTATTCCATCAGTGTTGGACATCAACCAAAAAGTAAAAACATAAAATGAAAAACTTTCTAGAGTTAAATATTAATAGAACTTTTCAACGCTCAATAAAAAAGAGATATTGTTTCACCATGATCTCAAAACTATTATTTTGTTTAATGAACATGTTTTTAACATAGCAATGTTCTTTTTTGAATTCATATGTNGATATAAATTTATATATACACATATATATATATATATATATATATATATATATATATATATATTTATAATTTTAAACAAATACAATCAATCTAACTTCCGATATATTTGATGGTTTCTCAACAAAACTTTTTAATCGATCCGAATCTAGAAGGTATCAAGTCTAATTCATTGAGACCTAATCCGAACCCAGTTGAATATTCGGACGTTCATGCATACCATTAGTTATATTTTATCATTATTTTGTAATTTTATGTTATGTATGAATTATATTTAATTTTGTTAATTCTTCTAGTGATATTAGATACTGTTTTTTTTATTAATATAATAAATATCACATATTAAACTCCCTTTTAAGGGAATGTAACTCAGGTGCCAAAAGTCTAAAACACTATGAACACTTTCACTCCATGTTATAGTGGCTCGGCAATAAAAGTTTCTAATTCGTATTTTCCAAAAAGTAAAACAAAAGTTTACTTTCTTTTAGAAATTTTTACCATGAATTTTAGTTACTTTCCAGAATTATTTTTTAACTATGTAAAACTTGAGAAAATTAGGGGAATAAATCATTTTTATTGTTGTAATTTGAAAATAGATACTTATATAATTTAATTAGTAATATGTATTTTTAGTTAACAAATGTCTATTTCATCTTTGATTTAATCATTTATTTTCAAAAAATTGATTAATTAATATGTTCTGTTTTTTTTTTCTTTTTTAAAAGAACAAGAAACTTTTTTTTTTCTATTTCTCTTTTCATTCTCTTTCGTTTTGAGGTTATATAAATGTCTATA
Organism: Iberis pinnata; assembly: GCA_900406425.1. NCBI lineage: Eukaryota > Viridiplantae > Streptophyta > Magnoliopsida > Brassicales > Brassicaceae > Iberis > Iberis pinnata. The sequence goes on along the minus strand of OVBE01002356.1, from coordinate 25,103 downwards.
TTTCCTTTGTTAACTCTTTTTTTTTTGTCTATAATTTTCATGATGACAATAAAAAATATACTTTTAACCATTAACAAACCTTAACTCTTCTTTCTATTTTTTTTAATGGCGATTTGAACGATCTTGGGTATTTTCAAGAGCTTATGTGAACTCTGATATATTTTACAGGGTTTTATAATCTCTTATTCGCGATTTGGGATACACTCGTTTTGAATTATGATTTCCGTTCACTGTGGGAATGTAAATTTCCCCGGATCGGATTCTCGAAATTTGACCCGACTTAATAAGTAAATGGGCTTCCCCATGTCCACTTGCATGAAATAAGCTGAAAAGAGAGCCGACTTACGAGAAATAAACTAGCGAGGATAGCTGAACTCACCAGGAGAGCTGAGAGCTCGTGAGGAGAGCTGGACTCGCGAGGAGAGCTGAACTCACCAGGAGAGCTGAGAGCTCGTGAGGAGAGCTGGACTCGCTAGGAGAGCTGGACTCGCTAGGAGAACTGGACTCGCCAGGATAGCTGGACTCGCCAGGAGAGCTGAGAGCTCGTGAGGAGAGTTGAGAGCCCGCGATGAGAACTGGATTAGCCGCATGCAGAAGCGGTCAACGATCCTCGAGTTGACCGCCAAAAATTACGCCTCTATTTATGACGATGTCAGCAGTTACAGAAGAGAATTCAAACGGAGAATCTACGTCATACATGCTCATTAAATCCAATAAAGAGAGGTCAGACTATAAATATGAGGGGGGAGGCTCAAATGAAGGAGTTCCAAAAATTTCATTTGTAAACATTAAGAATATTGTATTTGAGGGAATTCATCAATACAAACATAGATTTCATAAATACTTTGCAGATTTTCTACATGTTTCAGTGTGAGAGATTCTGCTCTCACATTTTGGCACCGTCGGTGGGGAGAGAAGACAAACATCCCGGCGAATTTTCAGAAGAACGTTAACTCTACCCAGAATAAGAATGGAGACACCAACAAATTCTCAAATCGGAAGTCAGCATGTCGATGCAGCGAACCATAAGGCCTCTTTCATGAATCAGTACTCATTAGCAGAGCTAAAGATGATGCTGGCGACGCTGGTGGAATCTGCTGAGAAACAGAAAAATTCAAGCGAAACGCTCATCGCTCGCTATAACAGCCACGAGAAGCATGTGACGACCCGGCTCGTGACCTTGATGAATGTCCAGTCAGATCTGGAGGTTCGCCTTGGAGCCCTGACAAACCCGATAGGGAGAACCAAACTGATGGTCTTGATCCTTGAGAACACTATAAAAGGTGGATTCAAAGGCGGGAGCTCTTTGGATGCGAACCAGGGGCGATTCTTCGAACCCCAACCGGAGAACTGAGGGGCTCTTTGATGCAAGTGGGAGAACTGGCAATCCTGCACATCCAAACCGGATGATTGATGGTCCTCTGGATCCAAGCAGGAGAGCTGAGGACCTTCCTCCCTCATAGTGGAGAAGTGAGATCTCACTGGATGCAAGCAGGAAAGCAGGCAATCCTGCTGATCCAAACTGGAGAGCTGGTGACTCTACTGGCCCAAACTGGCGAAGCGACGATCCACTGGATCTGAGCAGGAGAACTGAGGACCTTCCCCCCTTGCAGTGAAGAAACGAGAGTTTGCTGGATGCAAACTGGAGAGCTGGTGACTTTACGGGTCCGAACTGGCGAAGCGACAATCTGCTAGATCCGAGCAGGAGAACTGAGGACCTTCAGCCCTTGCAGCGGAGAAAGAGAGTTTGCTGGATGCGAACCAGAGAGTTGGTGACCCTACGGGTCCGAACCGGAGAAGTGACGATCCACTGGATCCAAGCAGAAGAACTGAGGACCTTCTGCCCCCGCAGTGGGGAAGCGAGAGTTTGCTGGATGCGAACCGGAGAGCTGGGAACCAAAAAACTCATGGAGACACTGGAGAGTTGCACACTCCAAGCTCACACGGGAAAAGAGTCCTCACAGTGTCATCAAAAAGTCCACCAAGTTGCAAGCACGGCCCCGAAGATCAATCGCGTGATCGCAGAGGCAAAGAGGACTCCTTTCACCGCACGCATTGCGAACGTGCAATTAAGAGACACTGGAAAGCTGAGACTCCATGTTTACAAAGGGAAGTCGGATCCATAGGCCCACATGACAGCCTTCAGGATTACCGTCACCAGAGCACATTTAAGCGAAGAGGAGAAAGATGCAAGGTACAAAGGAACCTCAGCTTTACACAGTTGTCGACGCCATTTCTGAAGAACTATTCCATTTTCAGGGACAAAGGAACCTCAGATGCTGACCTCTGGACTTTAAGTCAAGGTCCAAACGAATCACCCTGAAGCTTTATTGAGCGGTTCAAGGGCGTCAAAGTGAAGGTGTTCAGCGTAAGTGAGTCAACAGCACTAGTTGCACTCAAACACAGATTCTGGCATGAGTCCCCTTTCCATTTTGATCTGACGATTCATAAGCCGGAAACGATTGAGGATACTCTCCATCGCTCCGCAAATTGAATGATTGCCGAAGAGAAGAAAGTTGCTCTCTCCAAGAAATTCAAGGCTGTAAAAGGAGCTTCCGAGTCTACCTTCCTGGCGAAGTTCGAGAAAAAGGAGGGCAAAGAATTCTGAGGAGGCTCTAAGGGATCTCACTCGTACAATGTGGAGAAAGGGGGGCGGAAGCAGGAAAGAAAAGATGGACCACGTATGCAGGATGCGACCCTGATGCCTACTGCGAGTTGCACAAATGAAATGGCCACGCCACACATGAATGTTTTAAGCTGAAGAATTTCCTGAGTAAGAAATTCGCCAAAAGGGAGCTGAAAAGCGGAATCAACTTGGAGGCAATTGTTCGTGAGATGGAAGCCCCAAAGGAGGACAGAGAGGCTCCCGCAGAGAAGAGGTCGGGAAGTTCAGAACGAGGAGGAACTTCAAAGGCTCCTCAAAAGAAGCGTATAGACTTCATCATGGGGGATCAAGGCACTACCTAGAATCAATTTCTTTGGTAAAGTTAAATGTGAGAAAAACGGAGTTTGGGAAACCAAGACACACTCCGGATTCCGGAAGTGAGATAAGCTTTACTGAGCAAGACGCCTTTCACTTAGACGTGCCACACGATGATGTTCTGGTCGTCGAACTCGACATCGGAGCAAACTGCAAGGTATCGCGAGTGTTGATAGATATAGGAAGCACCGTAGATGTCATGTTCCTAGAGATGCTTAAATGAATGGGACTCGACAGTTCAGAAGTGAGGGTTCCTCCGATTCCCTTAACAGGGTTTAGTGGAACGACATAAATGTCGCTCGACACTATAAGACTCCCAGTGTCTACACAAGGGGTCCATAAGCTCATCGAGTTTACCGTGGTTGATCGACCGGCAGCTTACAATGTCATTTTGGGAACTCCTTGGCTCCATGAAATGAAGGCTGTCCCGTCCACGTATCACCAGTGTGTGAAGTTTCCAACCAAAGGTGGCATAGGAGTACTCCACGGAAGTCAAAAGAATTTTGGAATATGCTACATGGCTGGTGTCAAGTCCAAGGTTCAATAGCAGCTAAAGGGCTCAGATTTCTCTTCCGAAGAAGAAAATATGAGTCCAAGGTCCGGCAATGACCAAATAGCCCCAGGTCCAGAAGGAGGTAAAGGGAAAGACCCACAAAGACGCATCACAAAGATTCTTCTTGACCCGCAAAATCCAGAGAAGTGTGTAATCATAGGATCCCAGCTGAACGGGGAGCTGAAGCGCGGGCTGATTCAGTTTTTGTGACAGAATAAGCAAACTTTTGCATGGACAGCCAACGATATGCCAGGAATAAGTCTTGATGTGATCTCACATCAGTTGAATGTTGACGCGGGCTTCAAGCCGATAAAGCAGAAAAGGCGGAAGCTCGGTCCTGAGAAGTCCCAAGCCGTTAATGACGAAGTGTCAAAGCTTCTAGCAAAAAGATCAATCAGAGAAGTCCATTACCCTGAGTGGTTGGCAAATCCCATGGTGGTGAAAAAGAAGAATGGGAAATGGAGGATTCGCATTGACTTCACAGATCTCAACAGGGCTTGCCCAAATGATAGTTTTTCGATTCCTCATATTGACCGGCTTGTAGAGGCGACAGCGGGAAATCAATTACTCTCTTTTATGGATGCCTTCTTTGGACATAACCAGATTCTTATGAATCTGGAAGACCAAGAGAAGATGTCCTTTATAACGGATAGAGGGATTTACTTCTACAAGGTTATGCCGTTCAGTTTGAAGAATGCTTGCGCGACATATCAAAGATTGGTGAATAAGATGTTTTTATCTCAACTAGGTAAAACCATGGAAGTTTACGTCGATGACATGCTGGTGAAGTCCTTAGTAAAATATAAGCACGTCCAGCACCTCGTCAAGTTCTTCGAGACCCTTAATCAGTTTGGAATGAAGCTAAATCTAGAGAAGTGTACTTTCGCAGTCACTTTTGGAGAATTCTTAGGCTATCTCATAACTGAGAAACATATCCAAGAAAATCCAAACCAGATAACCGCGGTTCTCTTAATGTCATCTCCGAAGACGCTAAAGGAAGTCCAGCGTTTAACAAGAATGATCGCTGCACTAAACAGATTCATTTCGCGATCATCCGACAAGTGCCTTCCATTCTTCCAACTCTTGAAGGATAATAAGCGATTTTTCTGGGATGACCAGTGCGAGAATGCGTTCACCAAGCTGAAAAATTATCAGCATGCAATGGCTCGCTATTACAACTCTCGGGTAACGATCCGACGTTTCAGTGTGGGTGATCTCGTACTTCGGCGAGTATTCTCGAATACAGCCGAGTATGGTGTCGGGAAACTGGGCATAAATTAGGAAGGTCCTTACAAAGTAATGAGAGTTGTACGCTACGACGGGTATGAGCTGGAGTCCGAAGATGGAGTCAAAGTCCCGAGATCATGGAATGTAATGCATCTTAAGGCATACTTCTAATTCTAAAAGTAAAAGATATCATTGTAATCGAGTTCGTGACATTGTTTCTATACAACGCTCTCATCAATAAAGAAGTCCTTGCATTTTTATTTTAGCATTTGAATATATATATAAGAGACCGAAGTGCACACACCCGAGGGGCGCGATTCGAGTAGCTGAAAAAGCTAAAAACTACTTAAGTCAAAAGAGCTAAACAAAAGCTAGAAAACGCTTAAGTCAAAAAAGCTAAACGAAAAACTTAAGTCAAAAGAGCTAAAAAAAGCTAGAAAACGCTTATGTCAAAAAAAGCTAAACGAAAAACTTAAGTCAAAAGAGCTAAACAAAAGCTAGAAAACGCTTAAGTCAAAAAAGCTAAACGAAAAGCTTAAGTCAAAAAAGCTAAACGAAAAGCTTAAGTGAAAAGCTAATCAAAAGCTTAAGACAAAAAGCTGAACTAAAGCTATAAAACACTTAAATTAAAAAGCTAAAATAAAGGCTAAGTGAAAGCCAAAAGCTAAGCTAAAAATGAGTTCGCAAATCAAAAACCGCGCTCAAAAATTAAAATGAGCTCGGAATGAACTTGATCAAAAGCTACCAAAAGGTTTAAGGCCTAAGGGCCGGACTAAAAAGAAAAGGGTTTAAACTAAAACTTAAACAATGCTTAAACAAATCCATCAAAAGTCTCCAATAAATAAAGCACCAGGCCATCTTGAGCAACATATGACAAAAGTCTAGAAAAGATAAAGTAAGCTCTAGGTAAACCCGAGCGAAGTGCTGAAACATAAGAAAATAGAGAAAACAAGGAAGTTTCTAAATCATAAAAACAAAAGCGGAAAAGCGATCCTAAGTCTGAGAAGGATCCTCTACAATGACAGCACGCGAGCTCCCATCATGAATAAGAATCGGAGTCGTGACAGGAGAGGAATGCTGAACTTCTAAAGCTGGGGCGGAGATGATGGTCCTGAGTAAAGGCGCACAAATCCCTCCAAGTCGAGAAGGGGAATCTTTGCCTTAGCCTCGTCATACGCCTTCCTCGTAACTTCGCTATCAACGGCAAGAATCTCAAGCTCCGCCTTGAGATCCGAGACCTCACCTTTTTCAATGTCCGTAGGGAGCTCAAATTTGGCATTGACTTTGCGAAATTACACCAGCGAATCTTGGGCGGTACATTGAGCAACAAGGTGGAGTGTCACCTGCTCAATCCCATCGTGGACCATCCGGCCAACCGCTTTCTTCGCCTAATCTCTAGCCCACGTCGCACTAATATCTCGAGAACTAATAAGCGTGTTGAGACGAGCCTCCGCTTCCTTGAGACGGGAGGTGAGAGCGGATTTCTCAGCCTCAAATGCTAGCTTCTCCTGAAAATAAGCAAAGGACTCGGACCTTACCATTTTGAACTTCTCATGCATCTCAGTCCGATCTTCCTTCGCATCCATCACGGCGGTCTCCGCAAAGAAAATGCGACTGCAAGCTTCCTTCAGCTCCGCCGTAAGTGAGGCAATATGGTCTTCTGCAGCTTTCAAGCCAGATTCGTCCTTGGCTGCGGCAAGTTGGCGGCCAAATAGCTCGAGAGCACTGTTGTACCAACCTAAGGACTGCATAAAAAGAAGAAAAATGAATGTCAACACTTTGTAAAAAAATGATAAAGTGATGAAAGATGAGCAAGGTAAAAATGTGTCCCATTTACCTCACCGATGCTCCTAGAGAACTTTTTATAGTGATCACGAACCTCATCCGGGAGATTTGGAATCGTCGGTACCTTGCAGCCCTCAAAGCGGAGGTAACGAAAGAGATGTGAGGATGAATCTGAATCTGAAACAATCGACTTGTTGGCTTTGTAGTTCAAACCCCAGTTGTACTCATTCCTCTTTCCGTCACCTCGCGCGTTCCGTGTTCCGGGAGCTTCCTCTTCAGGGATCCTCATGAGGAGGGAGCGCCCCCAGCAGGCAAAGGAGCATCTTGAGATGAGGGCAGAGCAATGACGAGTCGGCGTCCTAGTTTTGCAAGGGCCTAGTGATCGGCCGACACCATCGGAGCTTTCCCAGCTTTCTTTACTCCTTTATCCAAACTTGCAGGAAGAGAAGAAGCGGGGGCGGAGGAGGCAAAAAGGGGTGCCTCATGACGTGCCGGCACGCCGGTGTCCTGAGAAACAGTGTTCTTGGCTTTCTTGGTGGCATGGTAGGAGTAAATCTTGATATCTTGAGTGTCGTTGAGAGCTGAAACAAGAGACATCACATAAGAGGAATGCATGTGTAAGTTTAGAAAAATACATAAGTGAAAAAATCAAATAAACCCGCAGCTTGGTCGGAAGGGGGCGGACTCTGAGATTCACTGATGATCCCGAGGCGCAGATTGGATTCGAAGATTCTAATGGGAGTAAAAGATCCTCAAAAGGACTTTGTCCGGCTATAAGAACAAATGAAATACAAGAGATTGCGAGAGAGCTTAGGGAGTTTTCCTTTCTTCCGATTCAGCAAGTATCAAAGTCCTAAGCCAATTCTAATAACCAAGTTCAGGGGACCAATCCAGAACTGCTAGGTGGGAAAGACGGCCAAAGGTCGACTCGTTTACGGGAAAGTAGAAGTAGAATTGCTTCCAATCTTCATCTTTCTTGGGCAAACCCGAGAGAATGCTGCAGCGAGGGTTTCACATTGAGTAGAAAGAACCAGGTTGATTGCGAACCCATCTTACCGACTCAAGAAGGACAAGATATTTAACATCAAGCTCAAACTCGTTCTCCTCAGCTAGGACTTGGAAACCCAAGATGGTGTAGATAAGGTTCTAACAAATCTAAGGTAGAGCGATTTTGAGAACAGGCATGAAGTGGATAAGGAGCTCGGGCAAAGGAAAAGAGAGCCCGCATTCTCTAAAGTAAACCTCATATGCATAGCAAAAGCTGTCTCTAACTAACTCAGGATCCTCTAAGGAAGACGGAGAAATAAGCTCAACGTCCCTCGACATGCAAGAATTGTTCTGTAAGCTTAGTAATCTATTTAGAGAAAACCTGGAATGAGGATGAGGGCCAAACTAAGGCTACTCGTGTACGTCGCCGTACGTCGCATGGACATTTTTGTTGTGTTCCTCTTCTTCTTTAACTGATGTTTCTTCCCCATCTACCAAATCGTTAGCAGCTTCATCGACCAACAACCCTCGACGAGACTAATTGGGACATGCGGTTTTACGTGTCCGGGTTCACCGCATGAATAGCAACGTAGAGAATTTGGTCGAGACGAACGACGTCCTTGTTCTTCGGGCTGAGGCGTTTAACGACCTGATGTTCCACTAGATTCGACACTATCACTAGACTGTTTTGCTTGCTGAGGAGAAGATGGATCAATATTGCGTGGACGTGGAGTGTTCCAAGAAGCCTGGCGCAATGTTTGAAGTTCAAAAAACGTGGCACGACGATGAGCCTCTGCAATCGTCAATGGATCAACTTGAGCCATCAAAGTTTGTAGTTGGGGACGAAGGACGCCGATAAACCAAGAAACCAATTGGGTGGGGCTGTCAAAAATCTCGACACGAGTGAGGAGAATCAAAAATTCTTCAGCATATTCGTCAACAGAACGTGAGCCTTGTCGAAGATTCTGCAAGCGTGTATACATTAAGCGATCATAATTATGCGGAAGAAAAGTAGCTCGAAGTTTCTTTTTAAGTTGTTACCAGGAACGAATAGGTCCTTCCCTAGACGTACACGAGTAGCCTTAGTTTGCTTCCACCAGATACACGATGGAGAGGCATGTCCCTTGGGTTACTTGGAGATAACTCAGGTTCGAGCGGAGACGCTAAGTTAGGCAAAATAGACAAGGTCAGCTTGGGTGTCCCTTGCAAACTGAGACTCGGACTTGATAGTGGAGGTGAGCTCGCAAGTTCGGCGATGGAGGGATGCCCGACTCCGATGTTGCAATTTCGGAGAAGCAGCATCTCGTTCTGGGGTAAGGGAAAGAACTTCTGTACCACCCGACTCGGGAGAAGCAACTATGTGGTCCAACTCAAGAGTAGCTACCCGATCCGGCTCGAAAGTAGCCACTCACTTTGGTCTTGGCACGAACGTATCAGCGCGAAGGGAGAGTCGGTTCGGCTCGGACGGGATAGCTTGCAGGGAGGCTTGGTTCGGCTCAGACAGGATAACTCACGGGGAGGCTTGTTTCAGCTCGGATGGGACAGGTTGCAGGGAGGCTCGATTCGGCTTAGACGGAGGAGCCACACCCTGCTCGGGACCCATATTTGGCTCGGTTGGAGCTTTCGACGCGGGAGAGAGGCAATCCGAACCGGGAGGAGACGCACCCAGCTCAGATCTCAGGTTTGGCTCGGGTAGAGTTGTCGGTGCAGGAGAGAGGCGTTATGAACCAGGAGGAGGCGCACCCAGCTCGGAACGCGAGTTTGGATCGGGCGAAATTATCGGCGCGGGAGAGGACCGGTCCGAACTGAGAGAAGGCGACCTGGCAAGCGATGAGGGTCGCTCTGGTCGAAGAATGGGGAGCCCATTGGAGAAGGTAAGGGGAAGGAGAAGATAAGAGGAAGAGAGAAAAAGAGGAAGGAGAAAGAGAAGAGATAGAGATAAAAAAGGTGCAGAGGAGAAAAAATAGAAATAAGTAAAAAAAAAAAAGAAACACTTTTTTCCAACAATTAAAAGAATTTTTGGATAAAAAATGAATGATCCTAATATTTCTTAAAAATTTGTTGGAAAATAGACATTTTTGAAGAACGGCAAAGAAAAATAAGAAAAGCGGCACTTTGATCCAAGAAGATCAAAATTAGCACCCAAAAAACTATTTTTCAGGACCAAGGTCACTGGAAAACGAATTCAAGCAGAAAAATCAAGCAAGAGTGTGAAAAACACTCAAGAATAAGTCTAGAGAGAATAAAGCCTAAGAAAAAACCAGAAAATTGCTATGAGAAAGTTATGAAAGTATAATTACCTAGAGATCTTTTTAAGGAGGAGTGAATTGCACGAAAACCCTGCAGAATACCGAAGAGTGGGCTTAAATAAGAAATTTTCTGAGAATTATTTTCGGAAAGAAATTAAGAAGCTTGGATTCTTGCCCATAAGATATGATCTGCAGAATATTATGATAGAAGAAAAAAACTAAATTAACGAGTTAAATCACGGACTGGTTGAAATCCTGTAATAGAAACTTCCATTACAGGATTGGGGGACAAAATGTGGGAATGTAAATTCCCCCGGGTCAGATTATCTGTATTTGACTCGGCTCAGTAAGTAAATGGGCTTCCCCAGGCGTACTTGCGGGAAAAGAGAGCCCACTTACGAGAAATAAACTCGCGAAGAGAGCTGAACTCACCAGGAGAGCTGAGAGCTCGTGAGGAGAGCTGGACTCGCGAGGAGAGCTGAACTCATTAGGAGAGGAGAGAGCTTGTGAGGAGAGTTGTCGTCGGGAGAGGAGAGATGGACTTGCCAGGAGAGCTAGACTCGCCAGGAGAACTGGATTCGCAAAGAGAGCTAGACTCGCCAGGAGAGCTGAATGCTCGTGAAGAGAGCTGAGAGCCCGCGATGAGAGCTGGATTTGCCGCATGCAGAAGCGGTCAACGCTCCTCGAGTTGACTACCAAAAATTACGCCTCCATTTATGACGATATCAACAGTTATAGAAGAGAATTCAAAGGGAAAATCTACATCATAAATGCTCATTAAATCTATTAAAGAGCGTCGAAACTATAAATATGAGGGGGAGGCTCAAATGAAGGGGTTCCAAAATTTTCATTTGTAAACATTAAGCATATTGTATTTGAGAGAATTCATCAATAAAAACAGAGATTTCACAAATACTTTGCACATTTTTTACATTTTTCAGTGTGAGAGATTCTGCTATGACATTTACCATTTAATATTCACTGCTTACCATTCATCATTCGCCACTCATCACTCATCGTTTATTATTTACCATATACACCTTTTACTTTTCACCAATCACCCTTCAACATTAACTATTCAAAAGTATAAATTTATCATTCACCAAATTATATTTTCTATACACCAATGTATTTGAAACTTTCTGTCAAAATAAGTAGATAAAATCTATAATTTTTTAACTTCATTTTTTAAACGAAACAATGCTTAATTCATTTTATAAAAATTATAACTAATTAATTTTAAAAATTATAAAAAAGATTAGCTTTGGCATTATTGATAAAGTTAAGCATACATTATTAAAACTTTAATCAATCTCAATGGAAATTTTGAATATTTATGGTTTCTCTAAATTTTTTAATTTAGAATTAGTTGTAGCTTTATCATTTCAACAAATCAAACACGTCTGAAAAAATTATATCAATCTTTATTTATTTAATTGTATTAAGGGATTCTAACTTGATGTATACAAAATTCTTGTGCAAAATATCATAATCACATCTTTTTTATGAAATATGTCATAATCATTGTTCTCGTGGCAATGTAAAAAGTACCATTTTTTCTTCGATTTGTTTCTTTCAATTAGTGAGTGTTTCTTTTATTTTTATAGAAAAAAGCATTAAATGTTCATCATCAATGATGACATGAAGGTAAGGCCATTAACGATGTTTTATTTATTTTTCATTTTGTTTACTTACTTAATAAGCATGTGCTGGACCAATTAGTTAATAAACGATGGATCGATTGTTAACTAATGATGGATTTAACATGTATATGTCTATCAATCAGGAAAAAGTCATGGACAACCGAAATCATGAACTTTTGCCAGAGAAGAAGCATGTGAGAAAAAACATATGACCAAAAATATTTTTTTTTTTCACGAACATATTTTGTCTACATTTGTTCGTCCACATATATTCCCTTTGTTTTTACATGTGAAATAGAATTCAAGTTCGTCCACAAACCTTCCTTTCTTTGTCTACATGCAACTATAAGACAAATTATTATGTGATGGACAACTTTGGTTAAGATTTGTTTGTGTGTTTTGATTGTTTGCTTTTATAATATACAAATGCATAACAAAGGTGTGGGCTGTAGTCATTTTGTTTTTTTATGACCAATATATTATGAAATTTTGTGCTATAATAATGAATCAATCTTAGCCTTAAGGACATTTTTTCATCTAGGATATTTTTGTGTACATTTAACCTTCCACAACCCTTCTATTTTTGTTTACATTTATTTATTCGTCCACTGATAAGTTATTCACAAACCTTTATAATCTTACTTTGTATGACAAAATTATTATACGATAGACATAATGTGGTTGTTAGATTCATGAATTGAAACTATGGTTGTTCCTCCCTCTATTCATATCATCATTGTTTGTATGACTTTAGATAGAGAAATAGTAAAGTCGGAGAAAGTGAGAGATTTGTATTATTAATATTGTAGTGAGAGATTTATAAATAATCTTATAATTTAAAGAGAAAAGAGATGATGATAACAAATTAATTATAGAGAAATTTCTGCAAAAAGAGAAAGAAGATGGTGTCATGGCGATTGTTGAAAGAGATGAAGGAAAATTTTTTGAAAATTTTAAGCAAAAATTAATATAATTATGTAAGTCATAAGGGCATATTTGTTTTTTTGTATATATTAAATAGTTGATATGGTATTTTTTATAATGTTGAGACAATATGATATATACTATAAACTTTTTTAATAATATGACATTGTCTGTAATTATCTCTTCTATTAATCGTTTATGTGATTTTGTAGCCCATGTGAAAATCTTAACTCGGTCGTGGCACATACTTGTACCTAACAATAAGGGTGAAGATAAATGAACTTTAATTTTTTAAACTAATAAATTAGTCGCCATGTGATAAGGCATCTTCAAATCCACATCTTTTAAAGCAACAAACAAAGGTTTTCAATTATTCATTTTGTGAATAATTTTGTTTGTTTGTTTGAATATTTTGAAAATACATAATATGAAGTGATAAATACTGACAAGATCTATAAATTGTTGGACGTGGGCAAACTTGATCCACATGTGACTTGTAAAAGACCCATTCCGAGTCTCATAGGAAAAAGACGTGTTCTGGCTCCATCTAAAATAAATCTAGAACTATTTTTAAACTTTTGAAAATTATGCCAAGTAATATCTTAAGTTAGGAGTAGACATTCAAGTTTCGGTTCGAGTTTGGTTTGGATAATTTGTGTTTTGAGCTTTTTGGGTCTGATTACATAGAATCCAAATATGAACGTAGTAGATTTTGGTTTGAATTCGGATAGGGTCTATCGGGTTCGAGTCAAAAAATTTTATTACCAAAACTGATATGGAACAAAAAAGAATTTTGCTCGGTTTATCAGGTAATTTAGATTGTTGATCATGTATTTTGGGTTTACAGTTTGAATGTTTTCATGTAACAAGTATATTTCGAGTAATTTATGTCTAAAATTCAACTAAAATCTGAATTACCAAACCAAGAAATTCGGAATGCAACAAAAAAACTCATATTAATCGATTTCTTTTCATATATATAAATACATTTGGGTTTTTGAGTATCCGTTCGGGTTTCGATTTGTGTCAGGTTCGGTTTGGGAATCCATACTAAAAATTATAAAACCATTCGGGTTATTTAAAAATAAGTCCGGTTTCGTTTTGGATTTTTCGGTTCGATTTGGTTTGGGTTTCGGATTGAATGTCTAGCCGGACTTGAGTTATCAATTAATAATTTAACATTTTTCTTCCAATATAAAATACCCTTCTTAAAGCAAGAAACGATTGAAGAAATAATGTGAAAGTATTGAAATATTCAACAACTATTGCTATAAGTGGCATTGTTTTTTAAGAGGCCAAATATAAAATTGAGAAGATGTATCATATTGCTGAGTTTTGTTTTGGTTTCAGAAATTTAGGAAAAAGTTCATCTTGCTTATCTCATGGGAAAGAGTAAGAATGAAATCAAATTTTATATCCCTTTCCATCTTAATAGATTGAGACATTATTTTATATACATAACTATAGATAAAGCCGGACATCCTTTTTTCTTTTTCTTATGTGCACCAAAATTCATTAATCAAACAAAAGCTAATTTGATACACGCTCTAATAGAGCATTTTTAGCAAAGAGATTAGCTTCCTCACTAAAGTTTCAAGAGATAACGGATAAGACAACATAGGATAATAATTTAGAACTAAATTTGATGTCAGCCTCAATCCCATGAAGTTCTAACACATTTTCAAGCTATGTAACTGCCTTTAATCAAAAGAGATGAGTCTGATTCGAAGCATACACTAGAGTAACCTCTTTCCGCTGCGTGTTGGACTTTATAACGCAGGACTAGGCCTTTTGCAAGTAATGTATGGCCAATGAAACGAGCTGATAAGGTGTGAGCCTCCTACTCTATAGGCCGGTGAAAGAAAATCCAAGCTAGATGATAGGCTCATCATTTATTATAAACTATACTGCACAGTACATGTCAAAGTAGCATAGAACATGATCCAATTTAACATGGACAAGGCAATACAATTTCAGTTTTATGTTGAATTAAGTTAAGATATAATATATTGTATGTTGGTTATCAAGCTATTGCATATAGAAAGCGATAATTAAAACTAATGTAAATCAATAAACTAAAGCGTTAGATAATAGGAAATACACAGGTAAATAAGTTTAACAACTCGAATTATCTTGCAATGATTCTTTTCGAAAATAAGTATCAACTCAAAAGACAATAACAGATTAATCTCCTCTAGAAGTATTAAAACTCTATGTTTGAATGACTGAAGAAAAACTCTTGCCGTATTCAGATAATTTAAACATGCATTAAGTTCAGATTCGATATGTTCATAAGAATTTAGGATAATGCTCCTGCAAGCAAAAACACTTATTCATCTACACTATATCAAATCTCTAAACCAAATCTATATGTATTTATCAACGTATTATCATGCACTAATTAGCTACTCTAATTCAGACAATAAGAACAAATATAAACTAAGAACCTAACAATTCAAATCCTTGTATGATAACCTTAACTATCAAACATGGTTTCCATGAGAAACCTTAAAACCTAATTATGAAACTACTCAAACATTGCAAAGCAAACACATAACATAATTGATGAAGAATAAGAAATTAAAAGCATAAAATAGATATATTGATAGATAACGAGAGTTTATAAAAAATTCTCCAAATACATGTCATGTAAATCGTCTCCCTCTGTAAAACTAAAATAGAAAAAACGTAGACTAAAATAAAAACAAGCCAAAGACTTTTATAGTGTAAAAAAGTAAAAATTCCAGAAATAGGAAAAACATAAAAACTGAGGACCATTGTGAAAAAATGAAAATCTTCACATCTTCTCGGGTACGTGCATCATCGATCTGGCCTTCAAGTGGAACGATTGTTCCATTGTAGGATTGAAAATTCTAAAGTACATATTTTCTACGGATGAATGGATCGATTGATGCAGGGGTGGATCGATCAATTTGCTTGTACATGGATTAAACTTAGCAAAATTCACATCTTTATGTGCAAAAAAAAAAATTTTGTTCTAAAACGACCAAAAAATATGGAAACCTTTAAAAGACACCAAATTTGCTGAGAAGTGATCGGATAACGCTAATAACAAGCATAAATTCAAGCTATAAATCATTAAAACTGAGTAATATCACTAGACCATCCGCTTGTTTGTCTTTACTCCAAGCCACACCTGATCGACAAACGAGTTCCTTGCTTCTAAGTGTCGGACAAAGGTAATTCTAAATTTTCAGATAACTGGGTTGGGTTGCTTACCATTCCCGAACCGTCGTGATTACATTGGATAACGTCTGTGCTGGGGGTCTGTCTCTCTTCTAGAAGATGAAAAATTTCTTAGCTAGCCAAATGTGTCATGCTATCCACGCAGAAAATGACACCGCAACAACTCTTGGTGGTGGGAGTTTTTTTGCAGGCTTGCAAAATTTCCAAAACTTAGAAAAATTCTCATAATTCTCAGCCTCTAATGGATGAAAAAAAGGTGTCATTTTCCAGACTTGCACGGAAAAATCACAATGCAAAAATTAATGATCAATTTATTCAGAACTTCCATTACGCGCATAGTTTGGGACACAATTTATTCCTCTGCTTGCTAGCGTCACCTCGTTGGTATAGCGCCTAAGAGGATTTTCCATATAAATACTTTCACTTTGTGGGGGTACTTGAAGGTTCCATACTTCCGGTCACCAGAGGGAAATTATGTCTCTTTGGGTCGGATTTAACGTTTCTTTGTCTCTCATAATAGTTATGTAACCTAATTTTGTGCTATAGGTACCTAATTTTGTTTTCAGCCAGATTCATATCTTCAGCATTGTTATTATTTAGAATTAAAGATAACAATGTTATCTACATTTGGTAATAGTTCTTTGATCATTTCTCTGTCCTAATAACCATTTTTGGCATTCAACAAAGAAGAAACCACGAGTGAGGTGTCATCTTTTTGTGAAAAAGTTATAGAAGATTTTTGGAAGTTAATACGATTGCCCCGATGCTTTTTCATATTTGCTCAAAATTGTCATAAGCGTTCCTTTCAAATTTTCTTTCTCATATTTATTATATTTTCGGAGATGTTTTGCAAAAAAAAAGTAAGTGGCTAACCTTAGGACAATCCAAATCCATTTTGACCAAGGATAACTTCTTCTCCACTTTGGTTTTTTTGCAAAATATAAATATGTAGGGTGAAAACGGATTCCCTTGTCTTACTCTTCTCATAGTTGACATATCTCTTTGCCAATCTAATTATGAGGAAAGAGTAAGATATCATATAGACGCATTACATGATGATCCAGTTTATCCACTTTTCATGAAATCCTAGTCTTATCAAAGACTACTTTATGAAGTTCCATTTTAAGCCAAACATCCTAATTTAAAACTTGAACTACTGACAAAAAACAAGCAATGTTTGTAGGAATACATTAGTAACATGATTTACATTACAACGTTTGCTCATTGGTGTTTCATACAACACCAAAAGGTTTATAAAATAAATCTGTTACCTAATACAAAATTAATTAACTAATCTAATATCTGTATGACCAATCCTGTATCTGTTTCCATTTGAGATTTAGTAGATGTCAATATCAAATTGATGCGAGGCAGTATTAAAAGAAACGAATAGAGAGTACATGAGACATGATATGGATCTGACTCAGCGAAGACGTTAGATTCAGACCTTTCTTGTCTTCATGTTATCAGTCATTTGGCGCATATCGAATAAATAAATTTATTTTATTACATATAGCATTTGATGACTGCCCCTGAAGTTTTTTTTTTCCAAATTTCTTTGCTGCAAACTTTTCCAGCAGATTTCAACAACCACATCCGAAGTTAATGGGACTCCACAAACATTCTACCGAGACTTTTTCCAATGGGACTCCAGATTTTACATTTTGATAGTGTAATTCTAATTTATTTATTTTTTCTTTTTCTACTATAGTAACAGTAACACTTCTTTTCTGTTTTTTGTTTTTGTTTTTTTTTTCTGTTTTACAGATTAAAATAAGGTATCTAATTATAATAAAATAGTGTATGCATATTATATTGTCAAGTTAATTGAATTAAATATAAAACAAACAACCCATTATAGGATATACACAATCCTACTAAGAAAAAATAAAACCCCAAATTGGGTAGCTAACCTCAAAAGGAGGTAATTTTAGAGGGGTGTATTCAAACATTTGATATGATTTGAAGTGATTTGAGTTTTAGTGAGTTTTTAGGTGATTTTAAGTGAATTAGGAAATCCATGTGATTTGTTTTAAAATTCTCTACAATCACACCTAAAACCATGGGATTTGAGATTTTGTGTTTTTAACGAAGGAAATCCACTGAAATACCATTAAATCATCAGAAATCCAGTAGCTAAAATATTTCCAATAACAGTGGATTTCATGAGACTTTTTAAAATCACAAGTCCAATAACAGTGGATTTTGTGAGACATTTTAAAATTCTTGTTTGAATAACAATGAATTTGTCAATTTAACACAAATCCTTCCAAATTCCACATTCAATACACCGCCCTTAAAATAAAATTAGAACCAGAAGTCCACAGACCCACTCCCGCGCAGAGACGACTCAATCTAAGTATGAACCACAACCTAATGATCAGTGGCGGATGCGGAATTAATTTGTATTGAGTTCATTAAAATAACTTTATATTTATATTTATTAATATAAAAAATTTAAAAATTGTATATATAATCGGATTGCATTTATATTAAAAATAAAACTATAAAAATTAAATTTATTTTCAGATTCTATTAAATATTTGCTCATACTTCATTAAATTAGTAATTTTTTATTTACTTTTTTGCAAGAAAGTATTAGTTACTAAATTAATAAAATGTACCAAACCCATCAAAATTAATATGTTTACATTATATTAAAACTAATATATTACAATAAAAAGTTATATATTTTTAACTTTCATATAAATTAATACGACAAACAAAATAAGTTCCCTTTTTGGATAAAATTATTTTAACATAGTTACAAAATATATTGTATTATCTTGTTATAAGATTGATAAAGCGTTAGACAAAAAAAAATTTAAATAATTTTTTATTAACAAAACTTAATAAAAAAAACACAAGAAACACATATTAAAGTAACGAAAAAACCACATAAAAGTTAATCGAACCCATTACTTGAACATACAAGGGATATAGCAAAAACCATTTTGCTAAAGATAAATACCTAGTACTAATAAAAATATTAACAAATATTAAGGGTGTTACTTGACACTTCTTGTTATAATGTGGGTTCACCACTTCTAATGATAACAGAAATTTTAAGATTACGGTGACGATTTACAACCTAAGTCAGATACATATGCAGGATGTGCACCTTTATACATTATCTATCGAAGACCATCCATTGTCGGAGATGCCAAAACTGAACCGGATAAGCTATCACCAACATGAATCGGCAAAGGAAACTCAGAACATCTATCGCATGCATGTCAGAGTTACGGATCGCCAGAGAGAAAGCTTCAATCAGAGAGAGAGAAGAAAAAAAAGTAGTGAAACGAAACATCGAAGAAAAGAAAAAAAAATTAAAAGTGGTGGCGCCGACCATCGGCGCCCAACGAGACAAAAAGAAAAAGATAGTTAGAAGAGATATTGTTTTTTTTATCAATAAGATTATCATTTTTAACTAAAATATTAACTTTTTGTTGTACCAATCTTAACTAATATTGAATATTTATTTTAATACATCTATAATATAAAAATTATTATGTACTATGATTATAATATACGTAATAGAACTAAATTAAAATACTCGAAACATAAATTATCAAATTTAAATTTAAACAAACTTAAGAAAAAAAATTGTGTGTTTTTTTATGCTTATTTATATGCAATATATGTTTAATATAATTTAAATATAGTTTAATTTTTTATGATTTTATATAATATTAACTATTAAGTAATTATAAAAAATTAATATTAATTCAAATAAATTATTAAATAATAAAGCGAATCTTTATATTTCACAATATAATAATAAAGAATATTATTTTTTTTACTGTGATATTTAGTGTTGCGGTTAGAGAAAATTTTTGTTTTAGTGCTAAAATTATATTAAAATAGTATAATTTCAACAATATTTTAGTGTTGTGATCGGATATACCTTAACCTATATTACGTTGATGACTTGTTTTGCAGACCTTTCTTACATACAATATATTATTTTATCTCTTTTGTTGCGACATAATTATTAAGAAAAATATATTTACTAGACTAGTAAGTATATATTTCTACAAGAAAACACACCTGAAACTGACACAATAATAGAAAGATATTTCAATCAAAAATTTTACCAACGGAAAAGCGGCAAAAAATGATAGAAAATTATTTTATCGATAATATGTAGTTAAATTTTATTCTACCTCTTTACTCTTAAGTTATTTTACTATTGATATAGTTAGTCACAAAAACCAGTAGTAATTTACGACATAATGTTCGTCATTACAGATGAAATATTTTGTCGATAAGTTGCCAAAATTTTGAAATCTTTCTTGCTAAATTCTTTTTAAATAATCAAAGGACTGTAAATAAGTCACCGGTAATCTTTCAGTATATTTAAAACCCTAAACCCTAAATAAAGAACATCCAAAATTGTTAAACCATCTATACCACTTAAAATAATGGATTGATAATGAGTAAACATGTTTTTAAAAGAAAAAGGTGAATTCTGTAAACTCAAACATTTTGAAGAAAGTCTTATAATTCATGATAATTAACTTTTAAGCGAGTTATGTATAAGTTTTTTTTAGAAAATCTAATGTCGAATATGATTTCTTAGTCTTTTAACTAACAATATTGTTTATGCACATTTTATAATTTAATAAACTCTAAACCCAAATCTCCAATCACTAAACCAAGTTTTTTTTATAATAAATATTGACGTATTACCGATATAATCTATACGAAAACCGTTGGTAATCTGTCGATTTCAATAAATTAGACCGAAAAATATTGCGACGGTAATCCGTCGGTATGTAAATGATTTAAGTCGAATGTATATATGCCGATACTTATCGAGGAAAAAATGATAGATTACCAAAATTATTGCGGTAAAACGTTTCTCAAGTATTTGGAAACAACATTTAATTTTAGGAGATTACGACAGATTACCGACAGAAAAATTCAACTGATGTGTAATATGCCCATCAAATATATGCTCATCATGTCATCTCATTTCCCCAATTTTTCTCTCAAATTGATATAACATCTTCAACATATATAAATACCACATCTTCTTGTACGGCACTAAAACTCTACCATATGTATCCTTATACCACGATTTGCGTAAAAACAGTTTTGAGCCTCAAGCCCCAACAATGGACCTCAAGAGTGGTGATCAAGTGTTTCTACTCAACCCAAGTCTCAGGCATTGTCTAAGAGATGTGAACTCGAAATTCTCAAGGAACTTTATAATCAAGGAGATTCTACCTGATGGAACAATCATACTTGTTGTAGAGCCTGATAAGGAGTCGAAATGAACAACCAAGCCAAACCGATCAATAGTGGTTGGATAAGTCCGGGAAGAAATCATGGTGAAGGAACCTCGGTTCTCTTTGGAGAACTGTCTCGGGGTTACTAGAGTTTAAACACGAAGTCAAGCTTAGAGACTATAAACAAAATCACTTGAAAGGAAATTCCATGTCTATCTTTGTACATAAAATTTTTCAATTCATGTTTAGTTTTTCTCTTAATGCTTTTAAGTTTTTTTTGGTTTTGAAGTTTTACGTACCATAGGATCATGACTTGGATATTTAGTAAAGGGAAAAGAAGAACACATAATTAAGTCGAGCAATGACTTGGAACGATCAACACCTTGAGCAGCCAACTCGAGTCCAAAAGGGTACAACTCAATCATGAACTCGAGAACAGCTCGAGCACAAATGTTCTGGCTCGATTAAATGGTGCAATCAACACCTATCTCCACTTGGCCGATACATCAACTCGGTGAGACAATAGGTTGAACATTGGATGGATGGCGAACAAAGGATGGACAAATGCAGAAAGTGACCTTAACATGGACAACTGGCTCTCCTTGTAACAGAGTTTGAACTTTCAAAGATGCTAAACCACTTCAACAACTTCTTCAACTCAACCTCAATATAGTACCACTCCAAACCTTTTTACTGTATATACCATAGCATATTTTCCTTTTGTTGTTTCGTTTTGGTCCTAATCTCTTCTTTGAATTTTTTATTACACAAGAGACTGTGTAATTTAAGTTTGGGGAGAGTTTAGGAGGTATCTAATCACGTTTACTCGTTTTCGTATTTCATTTTTGCGTCTAAGGCATACAAAAAAAAAAAATTGAATTTTTTTTGAGAATTGATTTAAAAATAGAGTGTCATGTAGTTGCATTAGCTTGCTAGGATTGTATTTAGACTTGTTAGGTTATCTGCATTTGCACAGGGAACTAGGATGATTATAGCCTTGTACATGTGTTGCTTCATTAGGTAGTGTCAGTGTCCTGGTTATCAGTTATCTAATGCATTCCGATTAAGTTTGAACTAAGACTGAACCATGCTTGGAATGTGAAATTGCATGATCTTTTCTTTTCTGAAGCATTTTGTAATATGAAATTTATCTCTACATATTGGAACCTGAACTTGACATTTAATTATCATGTTTATGCATTGGATTTGAACTCATGGGTAATATATACATATTTGGATTATGTTTTACCGTTTTACCTCTCTTGTTAATCCAAATATACTTCCCACCCTTGAACTTAGCCTTATTTCAAGCCATGTATCTATTACTGAGTGTTAGGTATTTTTATGGAATAAGGTTGGTAGAAAGTGTTAGGTTTGAACTGATAGGAATAGAATTTCATGTAGTTCTAGTTCACGCTTTTTGGACTAGATAGGACTAGGTAGGATTCAATTCTGGGTATTGGTGTTTGATTGAAAAAGAAGAAAACATATTGGAAAAATGGTAAAAGAAAAGAATCTAGTAAAAGATTTGGGGGAAATGATATGAAAAGCATGATTTGTACAAAAGAAGAAAAAGAAAATGATAAAGAAAAGGAAGAGGCCTAATGAGTTAGTGAAGAACGAAAATGAATAGAAACCATAGATGGTAAAATCAGAAAAGTTCGAATCCACTAGAAGTTGATAAAGAAATAAACCTCTCCTAAGATTTGTGAAGGAAAAGATGGAAAAGGAAAATGTGAACCATGACTATTAGTTTGAGCTTTAAAGGGTAGAGTTAGGATCTCCTACTGGGTTTAGAAATAGGAAAAATTTTAGCTTCTATGACTTTGTGTAATGATAAGATTTTATTCTTGTATGCATCTAAGTGTTCTTACCTTTAGCATTCAGCTAAAGCTCATTCTCTTTTGAGTGATCCTTGTTCTGAAATGATAATCAATGCATGAAGGGTCCATTTTTGTCTCTTAACCAGTAATTTAGCCAAATGAGTTCAATGAATGTGTATAGCTTGATCCATAGTTTTTGTTTAATAAATGTTAAAAGAGATAAATGGATTTGAATGCATTGTGTAGGATGGAACTAATCTGAATTAAGCTTTGATGAGCATGGCTAATGTTTTTAAGTAATATGAGACTGGTTTGCATTCTAGAATTAGTAACTTGGATATTGACATTCTCTAGTTTATCAGCATGTTTTGGCTCTAAGTTCCCGCTTTCAAAACTCTTTTCTAGTCTTATGAATTACTTTCTTGAGGGCAAGAAATGATTTAGTTTGGTAAAGTTGATGTCTCTACATTTTTCATGTTTTCAGAATGCATTTATCACCATTTTAGGCTCATTTAGTTGTCAAAAGGTTGCATCCATTGACTTTCTTAGTAAGTTTACATTTTTAGATAATTCTGCATTAGCATTCGCATACATGTGCATTTTGGAGATATTTCAGGTGCTTTAGGAACTTTCGGAACATCATGGACAAGTTAAAGAAGGAGAAGTAAAAGCATGTTCTAGCCCATCCGAGACAAGTTGCACTCGATCACAACTCGATCACGAAGCCAAGTCCTCATCGAGCCGGTTGATCGAGTCCTCATCGAGCCGCTTGATCAAGTCCTCATCGATCCGGTTGATCGAGTCCTCATCTTGCCATGACAAACTCGAGCATACCTCGATCTACACTCGAGCACAGCTCGATCCAAGTCCAGTCCGGGCCAAGACAAGCTTGATCAGGATTCCATCACGATTTCATCACAACTCCATCACGACTCTATCATAACTCCATAACGACTCCATCGCCTGCTCTCACCAATTCCAACGCTCAAACTTTATCACCAACTTGATCACCAGCTCCAACACTAGCTCTAGCACAGATCGATCTCACCTCATCCAAAGCCCAACCAAGCACTACACTCGGCCATGGAGCTTGGTTGAGCTGTTCTTAGCCACCCGAAGCCAAAATTGTTTTCTTTTTAGTGGGTTAGGGTTTTCCGAAACCCATATAAATACTTGAACTCATATTTTACCAAAGGGCATGCTTTTATGCTTTATTTTATGCTTTTCCTTTAGGTTTTTCTCTTTGTTTTTTCTTTTGAATGTTCCTGGATGATCAAACCAATATCTTTCTATAAGTCATGGTTTTTGTTTATGATTCTTTTGATTTATTCTTAGTTTAAGGTTCATGAATATCTGGTGCATGTTGATCTTTCATTTATGCTCTTCATTTCATTTTCTAGGTTGATCATTGTTTATGGGTTTGATCACTATTTTCTGGGTTTCTGTTCTTGCTGCTCTTGATCATCAGTTTATGGGTTTATGATTTCTCTGTTCTTGCTATTCTTAAGAGTTTGATCTTTGATCTTGACGATTTGCTTAGTTGTTTTGTTTTCTGGATTTTTTGATTTCGTGATCATCATGAGTAGTGAGTAGTTTCTCTGATTTATGAGGATGGGGTAGATTGGGGCTGATCCCTTTATTCTCCTAGTTTTTTAAGCTTAATCATGAATAAATTCCTTATGTTTCATTGTTTCTAATGCTTATTTCTCTCTCATCAATTGAAATATGATCTTAGGCATTTCCTCACTCAAAAGGTGTTTGTTGAAAAATCTGAACAAAATGATTTTAGAGATTTACATTCCTAACCCAAGATATTGGTTGTTTAGAGTGTTTATTGACTTGAACAGATTGTTTCTTCATGCATGCTAGGTAGTGTTTCGTTAACAAGAGTTAGGTCTGGATATTGCATAGTTTGAGATCATTTATCAAGAGATTGAATTTGATTGTTTCTGAATCTATTGTCTACGAATTAGCTCTTTCTTGAGGTATGTTAAACTTCTACGTAGATCAAGGAACATCACTTATAAATTACCCTCGTCTTTGGGAACTTTCATTCTATGATTTTATTCTAGCTTCATTTACTTACCTGTTCTACATATTGCTCATCTTGTTTAGATTTTGTTAATGCATAATAATTCATATGTTCTGTTTTACTTGTTTAGAAATGTTAGTTATAGCATTTTAATTTCTTGGATTGAATTAGTAGATCTGATTACATCTAGATTGGTTAACAACTTCACCTGATTGGATTGATAACCTATTAAACTACAATGGCATTATAGTATAATAGGAATTGAACTAGTAAAAATCCTACTATCACCCATCTACGTGACAAGTGACGTGCATGCTTTTGTTTTCTTGTTCTCTTTAGATTTCATCTTATCTTTTGATTTGAGTTTATCTTATATTTCTTTGTTTGTTTTGATTTATCGATGAGTTTTAAATTCCTTATAGGAACTAGGTTTTGGCTTTACAAGACAATATATATATA
>OVBE01002355.1:10893-31022 GCA_900406425.1 Iberis pinnata | reverse complement strand
AACATTAAACTTGTAAACTTATAGTCTTCTTCAACATCATCGATGATGTTGAAGAAGTTTACAAGTTTAATGTCCACTTGAGCGAACTTTTAGTATTAGTATACTCATATGAAATACAAATACATGATAAGAGTAAAACTTCTAAGTAAGAAAAGAAAATGTGTTAAAATTGGAAATAGGAAGATGAAGAGACAAACGACGAGCTTCCTTCATAAAAATTTTAATAACACATTATGATCTTACAAATTGTCATTTTAGAGTATTTATGAACGTACTATGAACATATCTTTCATGTTTATAAGTAACATTAGGAACCAAACCATAAACCCTAAACCATATTTAGGTTTTCCAGACGGATTCCTGATGGACGTAGGATATCCGTCATGAAATTACTTACGGATTCCTGATGGATCCGTCAGTATTGCGTCAGGAATCCGTAGGTACCCACTGTTCATTGGCGCATATAAACCCCCAAAAAATTGAAATCTGAATGAAAATTCAAATTTTTCATCCCCTACGGAATCCTGACGGATATATCCGTCAGGATTTCGGTATTAATATTTCTAGAGTCTTTTTCTTCCTCAATTCAACGAGAAAACTGAACCCTATATCGGCGATTTCCGGCGTTTCGAATCTTTTCCGGCCATTCCTCTGATCAATCTTCCTCATTTACCAAATACCAACTTCCAATGGCTAATCCAAGGTAATATTAGGGTTTTTTAGGTAGATTTAGGGTTTATGTTAGAATTTTAGGGAATTTAAGAAAATTTGTTTTTGAAAGTTGTTTAGTGTTTGATTGATGTTGTTAATGTTGTTTGTGTTTTGAAATTAGGATTAAGTTTGTGTTTAGGGTTGAAATGAGATTTATTTTGATTAGTTGAATTGATTTTGAAATTGATTTAGGGTTGAAATGATTTTGATTTTTATTTAGGGTTGAAATGATTTTGATTTGTTGTGTGTTTTAAAAAAATGTGTTTTTGGTTTTAGGGTTTAGGGTGTAGGGTTTAGGTTTGTTTTAGGGCTTAAGGTTTGATTAGTTTTGTAAAATGATATAATTATCAAATATAATTATTATAAAATTTATTTTAATTATTATTTAGTATTATCAAATTTATATTATGTAAATAGTTATAAAAATTAACATTTATAATTTTTCTTAGATTTATTATAATTAATATTTATTATTATCAAATTAACATTAAAATTTATATTATTATTAATAATTTTACTTACTATTTAAATAATTAAAAAAATTTAAGAATTCTAAAAATTTATAATTATATTAATACAATTTATAATTGTTATCATAAATTTTAATTATTTTAATTGAAATTGTTAATTTCAGTTCGTACCACTCATTTCATACAAATGAGACTGGTCAGATGTCAGGACGTTCGGACCCGTCACCGACGTCTACTCGGGTGTCTGGGACACTACCGGCACCTGAAGGACATCTGCATCTCCAAATGCGGATGTCTATAGAGGACCTCCTAGTCCAGCGTGGACGGGAGCGATTGTCGATGCTTCATCCGTCTACCCGTGACGACACGACGTGGTTTTTGCGCACGAACAATGGCATCACAAAGTGCATTAAGTGAATAATGCACGCACTTCTTCGAGTGGCGCATGCTACATATGACGATCTTCCAAACGCCTAGAAGGATTACTGGTTTTACTGTTTTCGGTAGATTTTGTATATTTAAGAACTAAATACAATTATAAGTGGTTAGTAACATAACCGGTTTTAATTTTTTACCAAGAGTTCAACTGGTTATCTCAGTTGACACGCGAGATCCGGATTGGCTTTGATGCACGAGCTGCGTAGACGTTCAGTCAACACATCTATGCGTGGAAGCATATTTGGTATGTTGACAAAAAGAAGCATAACAAGATGTCGGAAGAACTCTTACAAGGCTTCATCATACATTGGGAGGAGGAGAAGACGAAGGAAATATCTTCTACCAACTGGAACAACCGGATGAGCACCCGAGATGGCAAGGGGATAGCTACTACAAACACCAAGGTGCGGTCACTCGGGCCGATGAGATGGTATGAAAATATTTTTAATATATAAAACTTAATATTAAAATTCGCAATACTAATTTGATTCTCAATTATAAAATAGGAGCGTGAGACTGGTCGTCGACCAAGGCCTCTCGAGCTTATGCAGGACATCCACACGAACCGGACGACGGGTCAGATACAAGATGAGGTGGTTCGCGAGGTTGTCTAGACGACACGGCGGCTGATTCATGAGCGGGCATCTCAGGAGTCCATCCCAACCGAGGACATGTCAATCGATACACAGTTCGATATTGCATCTCAGGTATGTATAGTAAATACTTTTAAATTGTAATTTAACATAATGGTTGTTGTAACTTTATATTTTGTTTCTTGTTTCTTGCAGGTTACGAAGAAACAAAAAGGGCGCGCATTAGGGCTCAGGAACATGGCGTCTTTATGTTTCCCGAGATCGTCTCGAGCGAGGACTTCATTTTGGGAGGAGGAGCTGCGGCAGAAGGACGCGGCTATGGAATTGATGCAGCAGCAGATGACTCAGATGCAGGCCGCGCAAATGGAACAAGAATCTCGCATCACCGCCCAACTCAACGAGCAACTCGCCGACCGACTCAGAGAGCAAAGGGAGGAGATACAGCGTCAGATGAATGAGCGGCTGCAAATGACTATGGACTCTTTCATGTCCCAGATGGCGAGTCGATTCCCGCCACCACCCCAATAGTACAGTTTTTACTTTTTATATCATTCTCGGCCGTACTTTGGGTTTTTGTAAACATTTGCACATTTTAGTTTTATGAATGTTTTTTTATTTTTAATTATATTTTATTTAAATTTATTAATTTATAATTAAATGTTATTAATATATATTAAATAAATCAAATAATAATATATTTTAAAAAATATATATATATATAGCAAATACTGACAGATCTTATCCGTCAGGAACCCGTCAGGATATTCGTGACGGATTCCTGACTTTTATTGACAGATTTCTGACGGCTTTTATATTGACGGATACGTCCGTCATAAAGTCCGTCAGTATGTGTCCATCAGGAATCCATCACGAATTTTCTGACGGGTTCCTGACTGATAAATAGATCCTAACCATTTAGTCCTGACGGACATAATCTGTCACGAATCCGTAGGAATTCTTTGTTCGTGACGGAATCGTGACGGATATGTCCGTCAGGTTTTGCCTACTTTCTTGTAATATATATATATATATGATATTTGTTTGACTGTTTAACTATAAACGTAAAAGGATATCTTTTTATCCACTGGCTTATAACTCCGAAAGATTGATTCATGCGGACTTGTTTTTATTATTTTGTTTCGTTCCGTTTTGTAATCGTTATTTTATCAATAATAAAACACCTTTAACAAGAAAAGAACTATTGCAAGTAAAATAATTTAAGACAAATTTGAATGATATATATAGTAGTATATAGTTTAATGATTGTAAGCTATTAAGAATATATAATTTTGCTAATAGTTTTTAAGACGGAGTATATAGAGTTGCATTGTCCCCGATTCTCCACGTGAATTGGCCACGAAACTCGCATGACGTAAGGCTGTATATATATTCACTTAAATTTATTAAACGATATTGCATGTGATATTATTTTCATTAATACATGTTTTCAACTATCAGACGTAAAGCTACTTACCGGAACGGAACCTTTAACTTAAATTCGTTACTATTCGGTAAAAATACACTAATAAAATGGCGTAATCATTATAAATCAATTATTTGTGCATGTCGATCGATCAACCAAGATATAATCGTATCGGGTTTAAAATGAAAATTAAGGTTATAAAAATGTTTGAATCTGGGGAAGTGACCTTGTCCTAGTGGCATTAAGTTCACATGAGGCAGGTAGCACCACCCAGTCGAGATCGAGTCCCTGTACCTACGATAGTGTAGGAATTACCTGCAATTATGCAGGAACTGGCTATTGAGCCGGCCTGNGCCGGCCTGTTTTGGCCCAAATGGGGAAAAAAAAAAAAAAAAAATGTTTGAATCTTTCAAACAAGACACGATTAAGAGTTTTAAAAATTAAGTTATTATATTTCTGTCGATGCTACTAATTAAGAACGAGCCTGTACAATATAACCGATCGAGGCAAGAAAGACTGAAAAACCACAACCAAAATACCTGGAAGACAAGTTGAGAACGTGTCTTAATGGTGTAGGAAAATGTCATATGTAAATAAAAAGTATATATCGAGAGACAGAGAAAGAGAGAGTCTTAAATGCAACATTTGATAATAGAGGAAGATACCGTGAAGCTCATGACGACGAACTCTCTCACTTATTTACAAGTTACCACTACTTGCCTACGCGTTTTAATCTTCACCAAACACTCTAATTTCTGTAACATATAGTTTTTATATATACACATATAAGCTTGCATTAAACATTACCAAAAGAAAGAAAGAACAAAGGGTAATAAGTTGCAACCATGGAAAGAAACATGGAGACCATACCCAAAGCATTAGCAGCAAAAGCTGAGGATGCGAAGAAGACAAAGAAAGATGACATCATGACTTGTAGTGGTCAAAAGGTTACTATTCTTAAAGGACATCTCAAAATCATAGATAGTTTAAGCCAACCTACCACAAGGGATGATCAATCTCCTAAGAGCTCTAGATCCTCCTCTTCATCATATTTGATGAAGATCAATCTAAGAAATTGTGAGTTCTCAAGCTTTGTCCCTTAGTATTATAAGGTTATTAACTTCATATCTTCAATTTTTGTAATACCTATAATCATAATTTATTGGGTTTATCATCCCCTTTTTCCCATAAATCCTGTTTTTTAAAAAAAATTTAAAAGAGTGAAATTTTCTATTTATATTTATTTGTTTTCCATGAACTGTCCTTAAGAAGGAATACATATAAGTATAATATAACCATTTGTCTCATTAATACATACCACACATATTAAGTTGATAATTTAATTTTTTACAGACAAAAATCCAATTCCAAGATCAGAAAACATAAAGAAGGTAAAGCAAAACAGAGAAGAGACAAATAATATTCAAAAGATGAATAAGAAAGTATGGGATTGCGACAGCACTCTATATGACTCGTTCGAGCTCAACTCGTTCAATCGACAACTCGACTCAGCCATCTCTTCCTCAGCTAGATCTATGTCCATGCCTCACATCCCTCCTCCTCCTCCGTCGGAGACTGCGTCGACGTCGTCTTCTTCGACAATGAAGCAATCATCAAACAAGATCTCACGTTCTCTACAGAAACTTATAAAGTCAATGTTCAGACATAAACAGTCCAACACTCCCTTGAAGGCATGTAATAATGGAGTAGATATGGAAAAATACTACGTCGTTTTCGACAAGACGGGCTCGCTCACCACGATTCCCGAGTCAAGAGAGTCAACGGAACTTGTTGGCTCAGAGATCAACTCGCTTGCTAGGAAAACCGTGTCCGAGAGAATTCCGCCGAGTCGACTCGTTGGTCTATCTTGTTCCTAGTCATATACGTTTCTTTACTTTATATATATGTATATATAGAGATTCAGTCTGCTGTTCCTGTGATTACTAAATAAGTTTGGTGAGGAAAACAAAACATATAAGTTAAATATATATTATGCGATTATAAAAATTATTATGGTTATGTTTTCTTATGTTGTTTTCGAAATTTTAAGTTAAAGCAATTTCGATATATGTGATAAAATCGTGTTAGTATTTTAGTGAACATTTAACACAATATATATATATATATATATAAACATTTTTATAAGTGTGCTACACCGGGAATCCACCCTCGATTCCGAGAAGACTACATTCGATTCTAAGAGGACTGAACTGAAGCAGCTCAATTTCAAGGAATTAGATGTGCAAAAAGATTAGGCTGAATTGAAGCAGCTCAACTCAGTTTCAAGGAATTGGTGTTCGTATTGGGGTCATTGCTGCTGAAGAACGCGAGGAAGCCCCCAAAGATGACCAAGGAGAGAAGGATGCGATAGAGTGATCGCCACTGGTTCTTATCCCCTCTGATTCCTTAGTTATTTTTCTTTATGTTGCTTTGACTCGAAACATGGTTGCATGAGAAGGATTTTACCTGAACTTTTTATGTCTCCTTTGAATGTTTGAACTTTAACTTTTCTCTTACCACATGGTCTTTATTCTGGTTGGCTTTAACATTTGCTTGTTTGTTATATTTTTCATTGCGATTGTTTTACTTAGATCGGGTTAAGTTTGCCTTGCTCGGGTGTTTTAGTACTTGTTCGGGTGTTTATTAGTAGGATTTATGTATTCTGGCGTTGAGTTCTTTGGGATAGAATAACATGTTTACTCAAAAAATTGAAGCTAAGTATATGACTAGCATCACAATTGTTAAAGACATTTGCAATATGTTCCAATGCATTTTCATGAGACGGGCTCGGTTTTAGCGCTTACATACAATGCTTAGGGTTTCTCAGGCTTACTACCCACTAGGGGGTGTGAAATGTATTTTTTGACTGGTCATATCAACATTGTGGTATGTGTTTTATTATTATTTTTGTGTTGTAGATTATAATGTAACAGAGCTGAGTTTTCATAACTATTTACCATTTGTTCGAGGTGTTGGGTACAACAATACGGGTGTGGTGTTTTCTCCCCGCTTACGTCGAAGTTATTGGCAAATACTAAGATGTAAGTGAATTGCTTCTGCTACACGTGTCGGTTGAGATCTTTGAATCCCCCAATGCCCCTAACTGCTGGTGAGTGACGCAAGTAGTTAGGTATAGTTGCTATTGTTTTTATGTGTTCCGCACGTTGATTTTTGGGTGAAAACTTGTTTGGATCTGCGGGGTTTGTAATCGTCTCCCCCAGGATGTTGTGAGGTATATTTGCAAAATGTGGTTGGTTGCTGGAAAAGTTGGGCGTGATAAGTCGGGGATAAATGGTCGATCATTATATTCATTCTTCTCATAAGTAGGATGGATTGCTGAATTCTTCCCTTTCTTATTGGAGAGAAAGATCTTAGAAAAGATGATTAGAATGCTAGGGTAAGAACAAAAGAACAGTTACATCTCTTCCATTTTTTAGAAAAAATTGAAGAAAAGGAGATTGAATGTTAAGATAAGAACAAATGAANCACCCCCCCCCCCCCCCCCATTTTTTGATTAAAAAAATGAAGGAAAGGGAGACTGGGTGCTGAGATAAGAACGAAGGAACGATTACATCTCTCCCATTTTTTGATAAAAAAATTAAGGACAGGGAGACTGAGTGTTGAGATAAGAACGAAGGAACAATTACATCTCTCATATTTTTTTAGAAAAATTTAGATATAAAAATTGGAATATTGGGGCTAGACGACGACATGATTACATCTCCCCCCATTTTTGAGGTAAATACTGAGTATGCCCGAGAAATCATCGTATTTTATTGATAATCGAAGCAAAACTCGATGAAACAAGTTGCTTACGTACCCCGAACTCAGGGATCAAGCATCGGCCATAGTTCATGATAAATATAACAAGTAATGTATGTTGAAAACACGATGGAAATACACATGATGTTCTTTAACAATGGAATTTTTTTAGGTGTTGAGCTTTCCATAGATGTTTATTTTCGTTCTCGTCTTCATATTCTAGCTCGTACACTTCTAGTTTGATAATCCTTGAAACCTTGTATGGTCATTCCCACTTGATTACTAGTTTTCCTGCGTTCTTTTCTGCTCGGGCATGGAAAACTTCGCGTAGCACCAGCTCTCCTTTGATAAAGTGTTTTTGTCTTATCTTCTTGTTGTAAAATCGGGATACGACATTTTGGTAGTTTTGTAGGCGCACCATTTCTTGGTCCCTCCTTTCGTCAACTGTATCGATAATATTGATAAGCATATGAATCGACGACTCCTAAGGCTAATATCTCTATTGTTGGGTACCTTGTTTATGCATCGTCTAGGATCTTACTTAAGAAGAATATTGGTTTTCAATTGTTGAGGTTTTAATGCACCAGGACTAAGCTTATTGTGTGCATTGACAATGTTATGTACAGGAATAGGGTTGTCCCTTCTTGCGGCTTCAAAAGTAATAGGGGTGTCATTAGATAATTCTTTAGCTCAATGAAAGCTTGCTCGAATTCTTCGTTCCAAACAAACTTTTTATTTTCCTTCAGCAGGTTATAAATGGTAAACACTTGTTCGTTGATTTAGATATGAAGAGGGTTAGGGTTGTTATGCGACATGTTAGCCTCTAGCCTTCTCTTGCATTTTTGGGTGACGCCATCCTCAACATGGCATTGATCTACTTGGGGTTGGCTTCAATGTCTCTTTAGGTCACTAAATAGCCACGAAATTCTCCTGAAGTAATCGCAAAGGTGCACTTAGCCAAGTTGAGCTTCATCCCGTAGGTATTTAAAATTTGGAAACATACGCGAAATTCCGCTATATGATTGTCTTCATCCGCAGATTTGACAAGCACGTTGTCGATGTACACTTTCATCGTCTTTTCGAGCTGC
Organism: Iberis pinnata; assembly: GCA_900406425.1. NCBI lineage: Eukaryota > Viridiplantae > Streptophyta > Magnoliopsida > Brassicales > Brassicaceae > Iberis > Iberis pinnata. The sequence goes on along the minus strand of OVBE01002355.1, from coordinate 22,537 downwards.
TCTGAGTACATTTTATCTACCAAATATTGGTAGGAAAAATGTAGCAGTATATGCCCCTATCGGTAAGAAAAGATGTTTTTTCTCTGTCACCGGGGTGCATCAATATTTGATTATAATTTGAGAAGGCGTCCATGAATGAGAAGAGTTTGTATCCTATTATGGCTTCCCCTAGTTGGTTTGTTTGGTAACGGGAAACTATCTTCGGGACATGCTTCATTTAAGTCTGTGAAATCGATGCAAACTCTCCATGTTCCAATCTTTTTCTTGAACACGACAGAATTTGCCAGCTAGTCAGGGTATTTGACATAGGTGATGGACTATGCGCTTAACAATTTTTAGGTTATCGTTTATTCTCTCTTAATAACTTTGTAGAAATTTGTAAACTTTTGGCTTAATTTTAGTTTAATTCTTGTTTTGATTGCATGCCTTCTTATCATTTCTTGCTACTATCATGAGTAAACACATTTCTAATCTTAGATTTTGTGTTTTCTCAAGATTAGTGAGCAGTCCTTTACGAAAGCAAATGAGTTAGGTAGATTAGGGTGATTAAGTGATTGATTATGATATTTAGGGTTTAGTTATCTTAGATCTTCATTCAATAGGTGTTTTTAATGCTAGATTTTTCTGATCACTCATTTCTAGATCATAGGAAGTTTTATCCTCGAAAGGCAACTTTTCAATCCTAGATGAGGCATAACCAAGAAATTGTGTTAGTTAGTTTAGTGGTTTATCATGGATTAGATCTTAAGGCTTCTTAATTGTGTGGTTATCCAAGATATTGCTTTAGTTGCATGATTAAGGAAGAGATTAGTATCATAAAAGTGGATTAGTCTAATTAGAAGAATCTTAGACCAATGATTAGCATTGAATGTTTGTATTAAGCATCATAAGATATCTTTGATCACCCAAGTCAATAACCTTTGCTCATTTGTTTAGTTTTTGTATTCTGATTTGAATATTAATCTCTTGTTGATTTTTCTTTATTTTGTTGACTTTTCTATTATGCATGTTTGAATGTTTCAAAACCAACCAACTCTGATTAGCTTAGATCAAATGGAATTCTCTTAGGTTATAGTGAGTTGATTACTCCAGATTTGGATTGACATCATAAGCACTACATCGACACTTAAGTAGTCTTTAGATTACTTGTTAGACATAGAATCCACAAAAAATGTTTATCAATCTAAGAGCTCAAGAAGAACACAACTATTAAAGTGAAATATGTTCAATCATGCAAAAATATCGCAAATCTCCTCACCGAATCGGTATCTACCTCGATATCCTGAAAGCATGTTCATAATTAGATTAAATTGTACTTTTTACGTGGTTGTACTCTTTTGACCTATCTATGATTTTCCCATTAGATATTCTTAGAAAGTTTTTAACAATAAAGAGGTAATCTAAAGATGATATTGATCTTCACACAATATTATTATGAATGATGTTATGAATGTGGTTGCACCACATTTGCTAACATTAAGTTAACAAATGGTAGAACATACTAGCATGTGCACATATAGTAGATGAGTTTCACCACTTACTGTTTAATCATATCAAAATATCTTATCCTCTCTTATATTTTCAAATGTATAGATAATTATTTTTCATAATTTTGATAATATAATTTAATTATAGATACTTATAAATTATAATTATGATTTATAAAAAATCTGATAATTTAAATTTATTAACATATATCATTTTTAAATTTAATAATTTATTTTTGTTCGTATATAAGTAGGGTGGTCGATTTTTTTCCCCCATACTTATACCATTCAAAAAAAATTCCCCTGAATTTTACAGTTCAACTTAGTTTCTCCTGAACTTGTATTATAAATCGTAAACCCCCCCCCCCCAAACTTTTCGTTTCAATTTATTTCTCCCTAATTAATTAATCAGAGTAATTGTGTTTTAATCTGCATTTTAAAATTGGCGGCTGGAGTTAAACCGATTTAAACCTTTGACTATGATTAATAATAGTCAATAACGATTTATGGTTAGGGTTATCTAGTATTTTTCCAGAACAAATTCGTGAGTTGTAACACATAGATGAAGAATATGATTGACCAAAATTAGAGCAAAAGCATAGGGAAGAAGATGAGGCAAGAGTTCGAGTATATTCAGGGATATGAATCTTATTTGACATCCCTTAATATATTTTTTTTGTTGCAAGTGGAGAGAAGCATAATGAATATGATATGGCATAAACTTGCGTTCTTCTTTTGATTTGTTCAAATGGTCTTAAGCCCCACGTTTTGAGTATTTTATTGGTCCACACTTATGGCTACTTAGTAATACTCTCAAGATTCTTAACATCAGCTTGTAAATAGAGACAAATGATACATGAAGAAATAGGTAAAGCTATTTTCGAAATTAGAAAGTTGGGAGTACTTTCGAAATTATTTATTTAACTCAATGATAGTATAATTTGATTTAAGTTTTAGTGGGAATTTAGCATATCTTGGACCAAAACATTTCATTTATTTGTGCTCCATTGTGTCTCTTTTGCTTTAATATCTGATGTATGTTTAGTGTAGTTTATGAGTCATTTGTGTCCTTTATGCTTTATGAATTATTTTACTGGTCATGTTGGTATATCAATTAGCATCATTTGAGATGTAGGTAATAGTTAAAATGGAATGTGAATAGTCAAGCATAAAGATAGAGATTCTATATTCTAAGCATATGCTGTTAAATCTTTTATTTTTTTGTCAAAGTCAACCTCTAAGAATAGAATCTAATTGTGTTCCAACTTTACTTAGAATATATATTAGAGAGCACCAGTTGTTTTTGTCTCATGGTATATGCTGAAGGATATAGAATGATCATATCTAACTATTTAATGAATGGTGATAGTAGAAGTGAATCTTGTGGTATTATTTTCAGGGAGATGATTCAGCACAGGCCTTACACACAAAAATTTGATGTGTACAACTTCGGTATCGTTCTATGGGAGCTATTGACTGAAATGGTTCCATTTCAGAACATGTCTGTTGTACAAGCCGCATTTGCAATTGTGAAAACAACATTCGTAAAGTCATGTTTAGGTGTTGTGCTCAATCTATGACTATTGATTGAGACTTGAAGAGAAGAGATATTGAGATAAGAGCAGAATTTTGTTTAATGCTTATGTGTTGAGACATATTGAAACATGCAATGTCAAAGCTTTATGAAACCTGCAATAAAAATGTAAACTATGCAAGACATCATTGTAAAGATCTATATACTATTTAATAACAAACGAACCACTCCTCATAATAGTAAATAAGCATAATCTTTTCTATATTATAAATAGTAGAATAAATATCCTACGAATTGCAGCTTTGAAAATGGTTTAATAATGAAACATGCAGCTTGTCTTGTAACTAGCTTTTGTCATGTTCTCATTTTTTATATGCTAAGCATCTTTTGAATACACAAACCAATAACGACTACACTTTTCAAAGCCAATAAATTAGTTAATAAATAAACTTCATACTCCAAGAAACAAACACTAAATCGAAGTTAAAAACCCATGTTTCATGTTTGAGTACACAAAATACTTCCCAAAATAAAAAAACCAGAAACAACCTTCAAAGTTCATCATCATATGATAGTTCCTTGGCTATTTTGACAAAAGACTCATCAACAACAAAAAACCGGAAACAAACATCGACTAAAGCCTACAAAGTTCATCATCAGATTCATTGGCTAGTTTGAGTAGACTGAGACATCAACATCATATCAACTACTTGGCTAGAAGATTCAGCCTGAAACATACAAAAAACCATATGTAGTACACATACAATATGTAGCATCGTATCACATATGTTTCAAGCAACAATATACAAATTTAATAGACTAACTTCTTGTGTCTTTTATCTCTTTTTTGGGTGTACATGGCAGCCTACAACATTGTGACCAGCTTCTCCACATGAAGAGCAATGTACAATTCGTGCTCCTCTGCCAAGTTTTTCTTTTTGACTATTATTTTTTTCTTTGGTGACTCATGCCTACCTTTCATTCTAGAATTTTGTCTTCTTCTTCTTCTTTCTTCAAGGAAGCACTGGTTCTGGAGGAGGAACAATTAGTTGATAGTCATTCTTCATCCAGAACTTGGGACCTCTAATAGGGTTGATGTTGGTTTTATAGAGTTCTTTCCACAAAAAACTTGAAAACATGGGAGACACATTTTCTTCTACATTCACTCAATCATCAAGCATAGCCCCATAAGCATGCTCGCATGGGATTCTTGTCACTTGCCATTTACCACATGTACACAGTTTCCTTTCTCAAGTTTACACCGTATGAGTTGCCTTTCAACTAAACCTCATATATACCTTTAGATGTAGTGAAGGACCTGCATTTAGCTGCATCTTCCTTTTGTTTAAGAAAATTTTTACTAACATACTTAAAACATATACCTTCATGATTTTGTGATTTCATATTTCTCTTGCTAATTCTTTGCATGGCATGTCTTCTTATTGTTTCTAACATAGGAAATAAAGCCTTTGTCCTTGCTTTTGTGATTGTTTCGTTGAATGACTCCGTAGAATTGTTGTCCACATTATCACAACATCTACGTTCCTTGAAGAATGGCATGCACCATGATTTTGGATTCTCTCTCAGTATATCTTCGTATAATGAGAGGTTGTAGTCTTTGATCTTCCTCAAATTTGTCTCATACTCTGTTTTATTGTAGCTCCACGCCAATCCCCATATCATTGGTTTCAAGAACTCCTTCTTCCTATGTCTTTTTTTCAAGTTTTCTACAATATGCTTCACGCACATCCTATGTTCAACTTGTGGTAACTCGTCTTGGACAGCACTGATGAGGCCCTTAAACAAATCACATAAGCATATTATATAAAAACCAGATTAAATAAAATCATATAAATATTGACTTAAAACCAGATTCTTTACTTTTGATCTGTCTGAAATGATAACAAACTTTTTTCCATCTGCCATAACGAGATCATTTTTCAGTTGCTTCACAAACCACAACCAATTATCAGTATTTTTTATTGCACAATTGCCCAAGCTATTGGATATATTTGGTTGTTAGGATCATGACCAACAACAACAAGTAAGACACCTTTTACAACAACCTTCAAGAATGTACCATCAAGACCAATTATTGGTCTGCAAAAACCTCTCCAATTCTTCCTTATTTCATCAAAACAGACATAGAATCTGTCGAAGACATCCTCACCAACTGAATTTGGTACAGTCTCCACAAAACAACTTGAACCAGGATTTGAACTTAGTATTTCTTGTACATATCCATGCAAATGACTAAGTTGTTTCGCATACTCCTTTTTAAGCCATTTCAGAGCAAGCAATCTCCCTCTTTGGCACTGATATCTGGTGCTCACAATTTGCCAGGTATTTTTCACTAACTTATGAATTTTCTCCGGCATCATCTCAGCATTCTCCCTCAATTTATCCATGAATAATCTTCCAATAACTGGACTTTTGAACATCTTGCATTTCCCATTTGGAGTGCAACTATGATGTCCATACCATGTCTTCACTAACCTTTTTTGTGAAGGCTTATAATAGGAGCAATACACTCTCCATCTATACTTTCCACCTATACCACACTTAAAGTTAAGCTTATCCCTATCCCATCTATTCTGCACTATATTCAATTCGGTCTGTAATGCGTATTCTAACACATCTTCTTTGAATTCAAACCCACTATAAAACGAAGCTCCTAAAGCTAACTTATTATCACCCTTACCTCGTATCTTTCTGTCCCTTGATACAAAGTCATCTTCTTCTTCAACGCCACTATCTAGAATCACATTGCAATATGTGAGTTTCTCATCAACGAAATCAGCGACAGACTCCTCTATTTTATACTCAAACCGACTTGGTAAATCATCTTCATCCACATCATGAGCATCAACAGAGCCTTCATCGTCGTCTCTCTTAAACTCAGTGTCTTCTCTCTCAAACTCAGAATTAACAATCTTCTTATCTCTGACATCGCTCTGGTTTCGTTCTGATTTTGCCTCTTGTCTGTAATATTTTATTCTTCTTCTGTCTAACACCACAGGTCACATTTTTTTCTAAAAAAAATCGTGAGAACCCTAACCAAATTCTAATTTTGCCTCTTGTTTGTAATATTGATATCGTATTATTATGTATAACAACACAAGTCACTTTTTCTGAAAAATATTTTGAGAACCAGATTCCAATTTTGACTTTAATTAATCAAAAGTTTAAATCGGTTTAATGTGTAGATTAGTAATATTAAAACGCAGCCGCTGATTTTAAAACGCAATTAGTAATATTAAAATGCAATTAGTTTGATTAATTAATTGGGGAGAAATAAATTGAAACGAAAAATTTTGGAGGGTTTACGATAATACAAGTTCATGTGTAATTAAGTTAAACAATAAAATTTAGAAGAATCTAGTTTGGATGGTATAAGTTCGGGAGAAAGTATATTACATAAAGTTTTGATGGTCATATTTGAAAGCAAAAGAAGAAGTGAACAACCAACCAAGCGTCTGGCGATTGGCGTTTGATGAGTTGCGATTGAAAGAAATGTTTACAACAAACGGGCTAACAAAAATCAGAATAGGCCCAATTTCTACTAATTCGCTGAACCACCGGAGCTTCTCCGAGTCAGTGTGCTCGGAAAAATGGCGAAACCAATGGCGACGCTAGATTTTGGCACCACATGTTCCTCCTGGAATTACTCAGGCCACCGGTTAGCCGCCGGTTCCCTAAACGGGACCCTCTCCGTTTACGACTCTTCTGTTCCCTCTGCCTCGTCTTCTTCTTCTTCTTTCACTTGCACTTCCAAATTTAGGGTAAGCGAGTCGAGTGTAGTAAGGATCGTCTGGTTACCTGCAGAATACGGAGATGCTGTAGCCTGCATTTGCAAAGACGGAAGTTTATCAATTTGGGAAGAGGTCTCTCAAGGTAAGGCTGTGCTCTTAGTGAAATCTTCATGAATTCGTTGCCGTGTGTCTCTATAGATACAACTTTTTAGAGTTTTAGATGTTTGGTTAAGAATCCAATATCTTATAGAGTTAGCTTGTTTGTCAGACACGCATGCTCTTGAGTGGAAATTGTGTAAGACTATCAAGAACAAGTCTAGCCAAGTTCTAGATGTTCAGTTTGGAGTTTCAAGAAAGACTCTAAAGATGGTGAGCTTTAGATTTTTGTTCGATGATGTTTAACAGGCTCGTCTGAGACCATTAATCATTATGATCAGGTTGTAGCATATTCTGATGGGTACCTGAGGGTTTTCGAGCTTCTGAATCCATTAGAATTGAAGAATTGGCAACTTCAGGTGGAAGTCCTCTATCATTTGCAAAAGGAACATTTATAGTTCATTTGTGTGTTATAGATTTCTTGTACATATAGTTTCTTATGTCTAAATACTAAATGCAGGCCGAGTTTCAGAACGTCATTGATTCTCTATCGACTTTAGGTAAACCTTCAAGCTTATCTGCAACTGTTTCTTGGAATCCTATGAGAAGTGAAGAGCAAGAAGCCAGCTTTGTTTTAGCCTTCAACTCGGATTCTCCATATCTTAATTCTCCCAAGGTATATTTGAATTAAGACCATGTTTAACTCTTAAAGGAATCGATAGTTGTTATATATTATGCCTAAAATCATGTTGGTCTTGTTGTTGCAGATCTGGGAATTTGACGAAGCTCATAACAGATGGTTGGCAGTAGCAGAATTAGCCTTACCAGAAGACAAAGGTGATCCAATTTATGCTGTGTCATGGGCCCCAAATATTGGCCGGTAATTCAAAAAATCTTGGTCTTCTTTCAGCATAACGTCTTGAGACAATCATATTAAGCCTCTTTGGATTATTTCGGATACAGACCATACGAGGTTGTTGCTGTTGCAACTCAGGAAGGCATAGGAATATGGCATGTTGGTCTAGCTCCTGACCTTGAAGGAAAGCTTCCTGTACAGAAAATCTCTTCGCTTCCTGGTCATCAAGGCGAGGTATCAAACTCCAAAGTTCCTTTACCTTTCATATGTTTTCTTATCTTTCGATCTCCTTACACTGGTTTGATGTTTCCTGGTCAGGTTTGGCAAATGGAGTGGGACATGAGTGGCATGACTTTAGCTAGCACTGGAAGTGATGGAATGGTGAAGTTGTGGCAGTCAAACTTAAACGGTGAGTGGCACGAACAAGCCACGCTTGAACCAGTTCCCTCTTAAGTCCCGCATAGCCATTACCGTGTCTTAAAATGCTTGTTCCATTTCCAGACATTAAGTTGTTACAGTCGCTCAGTTTTGATTTCGAGAACTTCATTAGTTTCTGTAACTTTGAACTAATATGAAAAAACGGCAAAACATGTAGCTTACACAGACCCAAACGGCACAAAGTTTTATTTTCTATCTTCTTTTTCATTATCTTCTTCTCTCATCCACAACCTTTTCCTTCTCTCACCGTGAGAAATGATTCTGGTGCAAGCTAACTCTCCGGAGATAATCTCAGACGTCAGGTTTCTGCGTTCGTCTCCGTTCAACACTCGGCAACTTTGTCAGTACCATGGTTCTGTATCAATCTCCAGAAACAAAAACTTCTTCTTACACTGGACAGAAAGAAGAGGAGGAAATGGGAGAGTGACGATAGTGTGTGACGCAGGTGGGATGTTTCCGGTGGATCCATGGGCTCCAACCATTGATTCACAGAGCATAGCATCACAGCTCTTCGCTGTGTCGCTGTTTCCATACATTGGTTTCCTCTACTTTCTCACTAAGTCCAAATCGGCACCAAAACTCACACTTTTCGGATTCTACTTCTTGCTTGCTTTTGTTGGAGCCACAAGTAAGTCTGCTTTAGCCTCAAAAGCTTGATGATCTGCTAATCTCGTTTGGCATTTCTTAACCATTATAATCTTCATTTTCTGGGTGTGATGAATCGATTGGATTTGGGGAATAAACTGCGCAGTTCCTGCTGGGATTTATGGTACACCTCTTCGACATTCATATCAATTTTAATGGTGGTGGATCTTGAATTTTGATTGTATATTATATTTTGGTTTGGTTGGGATGAATGAAGCAAAGGTGCAATATGGAACATCGTTGTCGAATGTTGATTGGTTACATGGAGGAGCTGAATCACTTCTTGCTCTCACCAATTTGTTCATCGTGTTGGGTCTCAGACAAGCTCTGAGGAGGTCTCAAGATGATGACAAAGAAGCTCCTAAAATTCAAGAAGAAGAGAAATCTTCAGTCTAGTTTATAGAAAGTTTAATTTTATTGTATCATACATCGATTTTGTACAAGAACTAGAGCATGTCAATCTAAGAGATGTATCATATAATAGTCCGGTGAACATGGATCACAGAACATACGCAATATCAAATTCCTGGAACATAGCTGATGTTATTTTCTGTGTTTTACCAAGAAAATATACATCCAAATGTAGTTGATTTTGATTAGAAGATTGTGTAATCAATAAGTTGTAGATGTAGCTGTAAACACTAAAAACCAGTGTGTAGCTGGATACCAACCTTTATGTATATCAAATAGAATGCCTACTCCTAGTCTCATAGTAAGCTACTTATTATATATCTAATCTCTTATTGTGTTGGAAATGTTAGGTTTTTTATAGTATCACAAAAAGTCATATATTTCTATGTTGTGATGTGCCAACATTTTGGAAATGTCAGAATCTGAAAAAGAATAACTGAGTGAATTTGATCCTCTTACTAATTTGATTTGAGATAGAAAAAAAACTTCTGAGATTTTGGGACTGAAAGATGCTTGAAACTCTGTAAGACAAAAAAAACAAGACTGTTAAAAGTAAATGAATGTTTGTTGGAGTATAAGAAAAAATAAAGGAAAAAGAAGATGACAATGGTGAATCAGAGGATGATTTTGATTGACTATGAAAAGTAGATTTGTATTATGAACCAAAAGTAGTAGAAGTGTGGATTCAAAATCCAGTTGTGTTATGATTGTTTGGTGCACAGTATGTTAATGAGAAAACAAATACTTTAGAGTTTTGACTTATATCATCACATGGAATGAGAGGATAAAAGGGACCACTTCAACGCATTGGGCATACATATAGACATAGTAGACCTTACACTGTGACATGTGCTCTGCTTCTCAATCTTCCTCACCACTCTTGTTTTATTGTTCTTTTTGGGGTCTTATTGTTTTCTCACAAACATTATTTAAATTAACACCTGTGTTAAAATCCTCAGAAGCTTTATTTTTAAGTACAATCAGAAAGTCCTTCGATGATTAATATTATACTCCATAATTTTATGAAAAAAGTTTCCACATCACTCTCAAAAAACCAAACCACGAGGCTTAAATTAAAAATAAAACCCCAATATATTAGTTGACAATTTGACATCGATTTTAAACAAAAGATCCGGTTTACTTTAATCCTAAACCACACCTAGAACCCTAATTTTGTTTTTTGTTGCAATTCTGATCAAAATTCACAGTTTTTTTTGTGTAATTTTTAATTGGCGAGAACTTCCCAAATAAGCTCTGGATCGAACGAAGGCATCCTCGCCAACGAAAACCCATCACTGTCCACTCCCATCATTTCCTCTTCCTCCGTCGCCCTCGCCTGATTTTCATCGGAGATTAAAATCGACGCTGAAGAATGCCAATTACTATCCTCTGAATTAACCGCAGTCGCAGACACCGTTGCTGTCGGCGATGAAGAATATGAAGAATCCACCGTCGTTGACGGTGAGTTTTTGCTCACTTTCCCACTCTTTTTAGCTCTTTCTCTGACTCTCTGGCAAATCGCTTGGATCTTCCCGTCGACTGCGCTTTTCAAAGCTACTAGCTTGGAAGAATCTCCGAGTCCGAGCAACTCACTCGGATCTTTAAGATTCGGGAAATTGAGACGAGCGTATTCGCCACGGAGCTTATAGGCGGCGCGATCATAAGCGTAAGCAGCGGCTTCGGCCGTATCGTAAGTACCTAACCAAACTCTCATTCTGTTTTGAGGTAATCTTATCTCTGCAACCCATTTTCCCCAATGTCTCTGCCTCACTCCTCTGTAAAGCTTCTTCTTTTTCGCCGTCCTCCCTGCCGCTAACGCAGCGGCGAAAGCAGCGGCCGGAGTCGAGGCTGCAGCTCGGAGAATTAGCTCCGAAGTTTGATAATCGAACGATGAAGAAAACAGAGGAGGAGGAGTGGAGATTGCTCTGTTTTGAAGGTGGAATCTTTCGATGAGATCTCGTTGCCGGAGATAGACGGAGGATCCGAGATGTGGTGAAGATTGTATCGGTGGAGGATTGAGAGTGTGGAAGGATGTTGTTGCGGATTCGACGGAGGAAGGATTGATAAGTGAGAAGATCGAATCAAGAGTGTTTGGTCCTCCTGCTAATATGATCTGAGATAAAGAAGCTCTAATTTCTGAGATTTTGGGACTAAAATTCGTTTGAAAAACATTATTACGTTCTTCCATTTTTCAAACTCTGAGATTATTAACACTGAGAAATCGTCCAAGTTTCTTGGAGAATAATAATATATAAAAAAAGAAGCCTTTAGAATTATGTTTGATTGTGAAGCAGAATTGAAGAAAAAAATAAGATTTAAGAGATTGAAAGATTGGTAAAATTTTTAAATATATTTAATGGGTTTTGGGTTTTAAGAGTTAAGAAACAGATCTTACATATATATAGACTTTTTAGTTGAGAGAAGA
>OVBE01002355.1:0-10876 GCA_900406425.1 Iberis pinnata | reverse complement strand
CAGAAAGGTTGCTTTACAGATTTCACATGGAGCTCTTTGACTTTATTTGTTTGATTTCCTTTTTTTCCTTGTTTCTTAAAAAAGTTTGCCAAATTATTTTCATCATGATTTTTTATAGAATGTCTCTACTTTGAGATCTACGTATTTCCAACCACTTTTTATTTTTTAAATAATTAGTTCATCACAATTATAAGCACTAGACTCATGATCTACATATATGATTGTGTGGTTAAATATCATTTTCCTGCGTTTTGCATCAAGTATTTTATAGATCACTTACTTATATGAGTTTTGTTAGGGAAAAAGTAACTATATGAAAGTTACAGTGAAAGTAATGGTTTGTAATTTATTAGGCAGGCAATGACAAACAACAAGCTCCGGATTCATTCAACATTATAGAAAACCATGCAATGTTTATTGATCTTTTTGAATGTCATCTCCTAAATTTTTGACAAATATTCGATCCGCACCGTTATCAGGTTTAAACCTTTAAAAAAAATTACAAGTCAACGATAAATTACACTACTTATTTAGAAATCAGTCCACATAAATTAAAAAATCCGATTTTACCTAAGCAATAAGAGGTTGTTGTTGAAGGCAAATCGCCATAAATTAGAACACATACTCTCTCTATTCCGTTTTAACTATCTTTATAGAGTTTTGTTTTTGTTTCAAATTAACTATCGGTTTAGGTTTTATATGAAGAAATTAAATGAGTTTGATTTTTCGGGTCAATAGAATAATTGTAGTTAATTTTTTTATTGGTTGGTTTAGAATACTTAATGTTGTTTTTATGGAACATATACATTTTTAATATGTGTGAAATAACTTTAAACATTTCAAAACGGAAGATATATCTTATTATATAAACAAGAATATGTTTCAGTGAATACGACACATAAGCAAAATTATAATTTATAAATCTTGACATTGTTAATTAAGATTATGACATGTGTTAACGTAGTATTTTAAACTAATGAAAATAAATTTATTGTTAGTTTATTACTCTTCTAAATTAGTAGGATAACAAAAGATAGGTATTCTTTTAAATGAAAACTACATAATAACAAGCATAATAAAAATTTTGATTTTATAATTCAAACATTAGTAATAAAATTAAAATAACGAAATATACAATGTACAAGAGATTAATAGTATAAAATTTGAAGCATATATATATATATATATATATATACACATTTTTTATGTTTATTTAAGCCTAAAAAATGGTTTTCTCTTTTGTTGGTACTTCTTTAACTTATTGGTGTGTTGATTTACTTGATGTATTCGTATAACTGATAAATAAAAGAATATGTTCTTTCGTGAAAAAATATATATATTTAAGCCTAAAAACAACAATATATTAATATTAATTTCAACTATTTTGTAAAAGGAAACTAGAGATCAAAATAAATAAATATAAATGATAATACTAAAATAATGGAATCGAAGAAGATTAATAGTATAAATTTGAAGAGTAAGTAAATATATACACCTTTTATCATTATTTAAACCTATAAAACCATAACATATGTTGATATTAATTTTGATGATAGCTAATATTATCATGATTATTATAATAGTGTTAATTATTTTGGTAATTGTTTGTTATTGTAAATTAAAAAATTATGTTGTTATCTGAAGTTGGTTTGTTCAACTTTAAAATTTGCACATTTTAACTTTTATTATCATGTTTATTTATAAAAGAACTTTTAAAAATTTAGCAAAATTTCGTTTTTATAAGATAAATTTACTTTTTCAAAAAAACTAATGTTTATTTATTTCTAACATTCTATTTTAGGTAATTATATTATATATATATATATATGTTTTCGAATCTATAGATAATAATTTTGATAATCTAATTTAATTATGGATACATATAATTATGTTTTACAAAATACTAATAATAACTAAAGTATAATTTTAACATCGATTAAAATATATAATTACATATATTATCATATTTAAGTCTAAATTATTTATTTTTATTGGTGTATCACACGGTCCTTAACTAGTTAATAATAATTAAATTATTATAACATTAAGCATTAAAAAGTCATAAATCATAATTAATGGCGTTCAGGTTACACGTAGAAAAGATATGTAACATTAATTTTAAACTCAAATCATAGGTTTATAACTATTTTTTCTAGAGTATTAAAGTTTTATGTCTAAAATAGTGAAGATACACTTCCGTGGAATTTAAATATATTAAACATACATTTCATATCGAGTTTCAAAAACTTATATGACACAATAAAACACATCTTTATTGTTTAAGGACATTATGCTCGGAAAAACTTCTCTCTAACTCAAAGCGAATAACTCTCTCTCTCTCAAGCGACTGTCGTTTTCCTTCACCACCGTCCACTGTCGCTGGCGACCGGGTTTTTGTGCCGGCGCTCAGCGACTCCTTTTCTTCTCGTTTTTTCTTTTCCGTTTTTTTCTTCGGATCTATCTCATCCAACCTGCTCACATCCAGTTTCGTCGCTCTCTCATGTTGTAGCAGAAGCGGAAGTACCTGTTCCGACATGCATGCAACTCCTCTTCCACCGATCTGGAGTCTGACAGATCTTGTTCTTTAACTCGTTTCCTCTTTTGCATATCTGAAAGGCGACTCTTTCTCCAACCTTTGGGTTGTCCGTGGTTAAGAGAGAGATGGAGACATTATGGTTTTCGGATTCTCTGACTGACGACGTTGAAGCTCCAGAGCTCTGATTTTGGTAGGTTATCGGTGATGTTTTGGGGGCCAGCTTATTGTCAGAGGAGAGCCCATCGGAGATCTGGTTCTTCCTTCGCCGCCGGTGGTGACGCTTGGTGGATGGTCCAGTTAAACGGATCTAGCTCGTTGAAAATGGGCGGCAATAATACTGATCCTAGGGCAGACTCCGCTGTCATGGACTTCGATCTGGACTTTTTACATATAGCATAATATCCCGTTAGCTTGGGTGGTAAAGCGAAGCGAAGGAAAGAGGCTAAGTTCGATGCCCACCAACCTTAAAGAACTTTTGTTTATCTTTTTAATTAAATTAGAGTTTTTTTCTTGTAACCTATATTTTTGCAGGACCGGTTTTGGTCAAATTTATAAAATTTCAATGTGTTTTTGCATCTTGTATGTCCATTTTTATCTAAAACGTTATAATTTTCTCCTCATTTATAATAGACTAAAAACAAACTTGATTCAATACAAAACACAAAATCAAAAAAGTAAACTCATTTTAAAAGGAGTACATCACATTCCATTCAATTTTGTTCAAACTTAGCTTTTGGAACTTTAAAATGGTCAGATTAATAGAATTGTAAAAATTTTGAATTTGGATTTAATGATGAAAAAACTAGACCAGTGTTGAGGCAAAAAAGCTATTTCTAAAACTTTAGGTAGGTGTAGACAGATGTTGTACTGATAAAGGTCTAAAACTTTTTGTTTAAGCAAATATTAATTGAAAAACGAACATAATAAGTAAAATTGTTCTTTAACTCAAGATGTGTTATGACATTAAATAGAAGAATTTCTATTAATGATAAGGTGGATACCTTTGATTATTGCCTTGCTAATTATTATCTGAATTTTGCATTTTGTGCTCAAGGCGAAAGTTTTACATTCACACCTCTCTTATGGAATATATTCACACTCGTGGTTCTTGATGATATAATGATACCAATTTTCAAGTAATGTAAAATTGTAACTAATAATAAAAAAAACAATCTTACAAAATACACAAAAATAAGTCGATGTTCCAAAAACTTCATACACTCTCAATTATTCTTATAATACTATTAAAATGTTTTCAAACATACTATGTTTTCAAACATACTATAAACATAAAAAATGAATTTTATGAGTTTAAAATTTAAAATTTGGATTTGTGTTCACTAATTAGAATTTAGTTTTGAAGGGATTATGGTGTAGCTTTTCGGGTTTGTAATCTAAATTTGAAGTTTTAAAATATTTAAAATTTATGGTTTTTCGGAACAAAAATATTTTGTGGTACTAATAGAATTTTAATTGTGAGTTATTTATAGAACACAATAAAAAATAGAATTTTGAGAATTCCCTAAAAAAATGTTGGTACAAATAGAAAAGAAAGTTTGAGAGTTTCACTGTTCTAATAATCAATCATACAAAATGCAGTACGATTAATTAGAACACACACAAAGATTAATTAAATTTATTCATAATTTAAATTCTTTTATAAATTAAGAAGAATTGAGAACCAAATATTTTATCTTTCTTCAAGATGAGTGATAATAACTAGTAGATCACGACTATTTGATTATAATATGATATATATATATATAATTTTCAATTGTATAAAAACATCAATTTTGGATTATTGGTTTCTCTTAAGAATATAAACCTTGATACCGTCCGAAAATGTTACGCCTACACCATATAGCCATTTATGCATATGACAACACTAAAGATCCATTTGATACCGAAACATTGAGTGTAATCAAATTGTGATGGTCTAGTAATTTTTACCTAAAGTAAAGATTTTTATTGGTCAAGTAATAAATTAAATCCAAAATTTTCGGTTAATAAAATTAAAAGAGCAGAAATGATAATTTTTGTGAAGTGTCGCATTATTCTTAGGTGGATTTAACATAAAGACGAGACGAGACAGTGTGGTCCCTAGAAAAACTTTTAAAATTGATGAGGAGAGAGGAGTTGTGTTTTAAAAAGGTCCGTCCGTATGGTATCATAAATTCTCTGCCACACCTTCATTTTATTCTCTCTCCATCTTCTCCTCTCCTTTACCAATTTCAAGTTTGTGTGTGCATTCAAAATTTATTGGTTGTATAAATATTGTTATAAATTCCTCCCTCTAATCCCATTCACTAAATGATACAGTATTAAATTTCATCTTTCAAATAATATAATTGTCACACAAGAAGACTCAAGAAAAATCTTACACCAATTTCATATATTGTTAATGATTTAAAATATATAAAAATGACAAGAGAAAGAAAAAATGCATAATTTTAAATCGACTTTATAATTTGTTTAAGTTTTAATGTATTTTCTAAATAATGTAATTTTAAAAATTCTAACACCATAAGAATAAACATAATTTTGTGGTTTTAAACCAGTTATCTTTATATAGTTTTTGTTAAAATTTGTCAACCTTAAACTCATTGTCAACTATTTCATAACTATTTTTTGTTTGATCATAATCTTTGAATGTCTATTAATTTTTAAAAATTCAGTAGCTAGCGATTTATTAAAAAAATTATTGTTTAATCATATTATTGATGTAAGAAATCAAATTAGTCTAATGCGGTCACTTTTTTCAAAACCAAAAATTATCTATGGTGAGAAAATATTGTATAATTATGGAAAAATATTCTTGAGACACGGATATTTCTGTCATCAAAACAAAAAATAATACAAAATCAGACACGTTTTTAGTTACTTATTCAACTTATGTTAGGGGAATTTAAAAAGAAATTAAATTAACAACGAAGCTTTACTTGTGGGCATAGTTTAGTTTTGTCAGCTAAGTGTCATCGATAGACTCAAGTTATCTCTTTCGCAAAAAGATGTAATTTGGCTGTCACGAGTTATGGGTGGCAACCATACATACGTTTATAAGTGTGTGTTTTGAGGACGTCCAGTGTTAGCCAAAATTAGTAGGTTTTAATTAAAAATCACAATTCTGATGAATATGAAGGGTACGCATATAATATAGGTGTGTGTGATCAATGACACGTACAAATACAATCAATATATTACTTTTTAGACCATATCTCGGGGCCGGTCCATTCCTAATAAATCTCAAAAGTTGTCATAAAGCCTATCACATGTTAGCTTTCGGTGGTCTTCTTTTTGTTTGTTTTGTAATTTTGTTCCTGAAGGGAAAAAAAGAAATAAGTGAAATATGTATATGTACTTTCTCTCCTATCTCCTACTAGCCAATGAAATTAATTTTCATCCGTTCTTCTAGAAAATTGTGAAAACTATCTATCTCTTTTCCAAAAGAGTACTATCATTTTCTAAAATGATTATTAACAACTGCTTAATGTATACATAAAACCAATTGGTTATTGCCTAATCCAGTTAATTAAATATGTTTTAAAAATTTGTAAATCATTTAGTCAAATATATACGTACAAACTAAGGAGTCAATCAAATTGAGGATGAATTAGTATAATTTTTTGAAACAACATTCATTAATTGTGCATAAGAGTTAGTTTGAACTCATATGGTAACACAAAGATAACACTAACAAAAAGAATTAGATCGTTTGGTAAAATTTTGTTATTAGTTTTATTTTCGTGCAAATCACTTATAAATTCAATCAAAATAACAAATTTAAGAAATAAAATAAAATTCAAAGGTCTCTTAAAACCTCGCACACTGAAAGCTAGCACTTATAAAAAAATTAGTTTCACTATACATAGGTTAGAGTCAAATATAACTTAATAAAAACATGGCTAAGGCTAGGTTGTTTCAGTTTTAAGCAGTCCAACGTAGGCATCATCTGAGTGTTACAAAATATTCAAATTAACTTCCAAATTTTAACTAGAAAAAAATGTAGTTCAAACTAATTAAATATAGTAAAGTAAAGTTTGGTAAAATCCTAAGTATAGTAGTTTAGGCCATTTAAAGAAAGAGGACTGTTTCTATTAGTGTTGAAGTTTCACTGTCTAATTAAGTGACAGTATATAGTTAATAGATTTTGACTTCATAGAATATACATGATAAAGTTTGTTTTTTTTTGGTTGGTAATCAACAAATGATGAATTCAAACTTGTAATCTCTGCAAACCGGCGGTAACAAAAAAAAGTTAAAATAGTCCATTTCCGTTTGGCAGATTCTAGAATTAGTGATGTAACGTTGAATGGTGGAGAATAAATAGTAAGCGAATTTAAGATTAAGGAAAAAAGTATATAAACATAAATACATAAATACATAAGTATATGTTTTGTTTCTTGCAAGTAAACGTCAACATTATGAGTTACTTTCGTATAAACATTACAACTTGTGGTATACAAGTAAAGGAGTGAAGGGCAATTGGGTAAATAACATTGAGAATCTTATCCAGATCAAGTGACAAACACCGTGTGAAAGTAACTGTGTTGTCGACGTTTTTTTAGTCAAAAAGAAGGATGGCATAAATAAGCAAATAAAAGAAAAAGTAAAGGGTACAATCGGTACTTGAAATAACGAAAAAGTAGTGTTTTGTCGTTATTAGCCGACAGAACAGTGGTCCACAACTTCTGAAGTCGACACGTCACAAACCGTTGTCTCCTTGTGAGGTCCCTAACATCAATTATTAAACGCGAGATCATATCGCCACGATGGCATTAATTGATTGCGTAAAGTCGACGGAAAATGACGTCACGCTGATGCCATTTCTTCTCCATCTGATATTTTGATTGTGTACTGTATGTTGTTGGTATGGCTTTAAATTAGACCTAATTCTAACCTTTTTTTGTTTTCTTGTGTTCTTTCACGTGGTAGTAACTAGTAACGTTCAGAATATAATTAATACTATCTTTCTTTCTTTTTTGGATAAACCATGTTGCTAAAGAACACGTATACATGTAAAGTACTAATTAGACATCACTCGCTAATATCTTCATATCCAATTTATCAAAACATGTAAATTAGTTTCTACTTTAGTTGATGAGGGTTGAGAAGGTTCCAATAATTGAACAAATACTCGACACGTTTACTATTAAATAAAACGCATTGGAGATTTCTTGGAGTTTAAAGGAATCACGGTACTAAATATTATAATTAATTGATAAATTATGGTGTATAAGTTTCGTATGAAATCGTACATATATATTTTTGAAGGTGGCTACAAAGCTTAAAGAGTGGCTATTTGCCCGTATTTGTCTTAACTCGATCGAGTGGATAACTATAACACGAATATACATATATACTAAAATGTACATCATTTTCCTTAAAAAACTTGATTATTGATTTATTTCTAGATGCAATCAGAGACCTACGTGACATGTTGTGGACCTCATATGGATTACCAATTCCAGGTCTTTTGTAACTTATAGGGAATTGAGTATTAAATTAAGATTTCTCCGAATTATTATATTCGATTTATTTACCGACCAGTCCCCATATGTATAGATATACCTTTATTATAAGCTTATTTTGATGACACGTACGTACGTATGAATATAATTAAAGACTCACATATATATTGCATTTGATATGGGAGGCATTATTCAACGGATCGTAGACACTGTGACGAATATCGTTTCTTTGACGGCTATTGTGGACCATCATTTTTTGACTTTTTAGTTTCCAAGTCTTATGTATATGGATATTTGATTAGGCCTACACTTATGTCCTCTACTTCTTGTTGGTTCTCGGTTTCAAATACCACTTGTGTCAGCTGTACATAAAACATATTCAATCCAAGTTAGTTTCAATTCAATAAACACTACAAGAATCATTTCATAATCCGACCAAACCTTTAATCGATAATTTGTTGGAATATAGGCATTCCGACAAATTTCCGACGAAATATGGTTAGTCGGAATAATGTGGTCGCGAATTTCTCATTAGTCGAAAATTTGTGGAACATTACCGACAAAAATATTGATCGGAAAATTTTCAAAAATATTAGTCGGTAATTTCTCGAAAACTTTAACGACAAATTTCCGACCAATCTGACATTTTGTCGGAAAATAGTCGGTAAACTTTAAACAAAATACCGACTAAATTCCTACTTAATTTACCCACGATTTTTCGACAAAAGAAAAAACGAAAAAAATAAATTTATTAGTTTTCCGACGAAATTTTGAGACAAATAAAAAAAATTATTCCGACCAGGTTCCGAGAAAATCAATTTTTTCATAATTTATATATATTAATTTAAACCCAAAAACATTTAAAACTTGCAAAATAAAATTATATTAAACATAAGTTAAATACAACATTAAAAAAGTAATTAACACTTCAAAACATATTACATATTTAAATTAATGTCCAGACTTTGATCCGGACAATTTCTCTGCATCATGTCCATCCATTGTTGAAAGGTTCCCATTTTATGGTTAAGCTCGTTAATTTGTTGTTGAGCCATTTGCAGTTGGTTTTGGGTCTCGTTGAGTTTTTCTTGAGTTTCTTTATATTTTTCTTCATAATTATTCCCGAACCACTGTGAAGAAGAACCGGGATTCTCGACGTCCATGTACTGAGACAAGGATCCTAATCCATAGCGTCTTCCATCCTTGACTCCCACTTCCTATATAAAAAATATATTTGTTAGTACTAAAAAACTTGACATTTTAATATTTTTAATTTAAAATCATTTACCTTGAAATAAATTTCACTATTCTTCTTATGAGTTAGTTGGTAATCATCTTGACTATCGTCGTTCTGAGTAATCTATGTAACTTTTTCCTGCTCTAATTCTCGACAACGCCCGATGATATGCTTCGCTTTACCATCAATAATTTGTCCGTCACTTTTGCGTTTATGAGTTTCCTTCATAAACGTCACCATATCCGGATATGCTCCGGTTTCAGGGTCCCGCTATCAAAAAATTTATAATTAAATTTTATTGATATTATATTATATTAAAACATTTAAATAAATATAATTTTTTATTTACCATTGCTTCCATTTTACGAACATGTGGTGCTGATCCACAAGTGTGTACGTGAGCCCCATACCCACCTCGATCGCTCCTTCGGTTTTCCGAGTTTTTCTCACCTTGGATTTTATTTTTTTTCAATGGTCCAATAATTTATTAGACCCGACCAAACGGAGTCCAACATCCACTTTGGCTTTCCCTTTTCGTTCTTCCACTTTTGCTTCCACGAGTAAACCTTGTCCTTCAACCGATTCGAACACGCCGCATCAAATTCTTCGCGCACAAGAGTAGTATGCACCTCATCCCAATTGTATTTTTGCTATTGAAAATAGAAAATTTTGTAATTTAAATTATTAATTTACATTTACTAAAACAATATTAATTTAAATAATAACATAAATAATTCAATTCATATCACAAACACTTTAAACCAACGTTCTTTAACGGGACCGGTAAGACAAGACCAATTTACGGCCGGTTCTGTGTAATCGTTTTCCATTATTTTTTTAATGGTCTTGGTCACACTTTCGTTGAACTTAAACCTACAATTCAATATTATAATTATTATTAATATTTATTAAAAACTTTTTGATAAAATATTAAATTATTTACCAAGCAGTTCCATTCTGACGTGTTGGATGGAGCATTTTCAATGCTTGGCGACCGGTGCGTGAAGTAGATCTTCCAGCGACATATGCCGAGTCGGATTTGTATTTTCTTCTTGTACTTATTGAGGTTGTTGTGGTTGTTGTGACGGCCCGCGTAAGACTTTGGTACATGCGTTAAATTAATTTTTTTCCGACTAATTTCCGACTCAAGTAATAAATAGTCAGAATATTTTCATGCATAATGCAGGGGGAAGATTGTAAGGTGTGACAATAACCGGCCATAAAGAATATTTTCTCCATGTCTTCCCAAAAGGATTAAATCCATCTGTGCATAATCCAAGATATACATTCCTTGATTCGCTACTGAATGCTGGATATGTTGTACAAAAATGTTTCCATGCTTCAACATCAGATGGATGTGAGATATCCCCCGAATACTGATGTTCGGCATGTCATGTCATAGTTGAAGCTGTGCGTTCTGATTGATATAATCTCTTCAATCTATCAGCAAGTGGCAAATACCACATGCGTTGGTGAGGAATTTTAGATCTCCCAGTCGTAATTTTGTATCGTTGAGCCCCACAAAATTTACAAACTTCCAAACTTGCATATTCTTTCCAAAAAATCATGCAATTTTTTATACATACGTCTATGATTTGGAAAGGTAATCCAAGGCCGGATACCAACTTTTGTATT
>OVBE01002354.1:0-31026 GCA_900406425.1 Iberis pinnata | reverse complement strand
CATGATCGATCTGGACTAAGGGGTGTTTGCTTGGGATCGATCCAGCTTTGTTGCGTCTAAACTTCTGCCAAGGTTGGGATCGATCCCAGCGTTGAATACCTGAGATCGATCCCGACACAAGTGAGATCGATCTCATGAGCCGTCTTCTTAGTCTTGCTTTGTCTTTGTGCACTTCCTTGGCGTTGTTTGAGACTTCACCAGAAACGTTAGAAAAATGATTGCGGAATCGAATTGTTTCATTGCGTAGCTGTTTGAGATCGATCTGGGTTCGTTGCAGGATTGCCTGAGTCGATCTAGGTTCGTTTCAGGATCGATCTCGAGTGAGTTGGGATCGATCCCGAGGTTGCTGAGTGGGATCGATCTTGTTTCGCTGCAGGGATGCCTAGGATCGATCCTGAACTGAGTTGGGATCAATCATGCGGCTGCTTGGAGGTAAGTTCAGTCCATTCCACAGTTGAGTGATGAGTCCATTCCAATGTCAAGTGCTGTTTTTCTGAAATTTCTCAAATCCTTCCCAAAAATACCTGAAAGTCCTGAAAAACCTCCAAAATGCGTGCATATGCAAATTCTAATGCAAAAATCTTTAAAAAACTAAAGTTAGTGAAATCAACCATAAATATGATGTATGCACGCTTTTAGACCTCATAATCGATGCTAATTGATAAGTAAAATCCGTGAAAATTCAGAGTCATCAGAGATGCTTACACAAAACTGGGTACTAGCATGCGTTATACGCGGGGTAAATGTTTTTTTATGTTTTTGAAAGTTGGTTAACTTAATATTTTTTGTAAGGTTTGTTTTTTTTTTGTTTGTTTTTATTTTCTATATCTAATATGTGTATTGAGTTTGATAAAGTAAGTAAATGTACTATGTAGTTTGGCTCTTTAAAATGTACGTTATGATTTATGGAATGATGTAATACGTGAATTTCGTTATTTTTATGTGTATGATCAAACGTTTTCATATGATACATTTATAATTTCAAAAATGTCACACAACATATATATTATTATTTTTTACATGTGATAACACTGATTTTAAAACAATAATTCTTGCAATTAATTATTTAATTTTTTATTTGCAAAATATTTAAATATATTTGTATTGATCATGAAAACAATGATCTCAAAAACACTAATTTTAAAAAATATTTATTTATTTTTATTTTTAAATTAAAAATAAAATAAAATTAGTTTTAAATATTTATAAAGTTAAAAATACATAGAGAAATTTTAAATTTAAAAAGAGTAAAAACGTATATTCATTGCATAAGTCATGGTTTTAAAGTAACAACCATAACCCATCATTATAGAGACTGAAAACAACATTTAACCCGTCATATAGAAAAAAATAAATTTAAGATCATTGTTAACAAAATTGGTGAAATCATGATATTTAGGAAACTGACTATACTTATCAAATTATAATTTAAATATATTTACTATAAATTTACTATAAATCTTCTTTTAATTATATCTGATTGATATGAACCTGTGAAATCAAGTTTATTTACAAACCCCCAAATAATATATTTAAATATATTTATAAAAAAAGTTTAAAAACAAAAACTCATCTTTGATTGGTTCGTACTCGTGAACTCGAGTTTATTATAAATATAATAACGGTTCATATATGTATATATAGTAAATATAATGAACTTTTGTAATACAAAAAATTTTACAATGGAAGTTAAAATATCATTTTGTGCATATAAAGTTATTTGTTACCTAAAAATTAGCTAACTTCCATTTTATCAGTTTAAAAATATCGCAATTCATTTTATATTTAGTATTTTAATTTTATAGATACATATTTTAGAATATAGATAGTAAATATTCTATTAAAGCAAAAAATTAAGTAATTGGATATTTAGTAAACTAATATACTTATAAAATTATAATTTAAATAATATAATATTTATAATTCAATATAAAATTAAAAGTAATTTAAATTTTTAGTCGGAAAAATAATTGAAAAATTATTAATTTAAAGTTAAAAAAGAAATGTTAAAAACAAATATAACACAAAACCTTTGGTTGGATCTCTTTCATACAAAGCCGTATCCATATGTATGAAATTTGGGCGAGGTCTCGAGGCCACCAAAATTTTTTTTAGGCCCACAATTTTTTCTACACAACCAAAAATTATATATTTAAACAAATTTTTATAGACCACCCAATTTTTATGGGCCTAGTCCAAAACAAAGGTAAACCAAGAAATTGCAAAGATTTATCTGGTCCAATTTACAATTAAATCAAAAACGGTTTAACTACAAAATAATTGAAGCGAGAAGATGTAACTGAAACCCTAATCCACTTTCTGAGAACGATGATTCGCAGATTGGTGCGGCGCCACTTTATGGTTCTCAGAGGCTAGCTCTCTAGTACTATCACGAAGCCACATGGAAATGAGTGGTTGACCGGAGGAAGAACCAGTCTTTCAAACACCTCGAAGAGTCTCTGAAGAAATCATAGAATCTGGTGAATAAGGGGAAAAATGATACCTCAAATTTGAAGTGCATGATACCTCAAATTTGAGGTAGTGCCTTTGAAGATATCCTAATGAAAGAGATTTCTTCGACTTCTGATGTGGTATCTTGTATATTTTCAAAAATATAGACTCTGAAAATTGTAATGAAATATTCTAGAAATATAATTAAGTTTGTTAAGATTTATGAAAAAATTTTGTTAGTTGTGTCTGCCAAGTTGTTTTTATTTGTTGTTTTATCAATTCGATTCATTTTTACTGTATAAGTTTTTTGGGCCAAACTCGACCCATTTTAAAGTCCACACGTTTTTGAAATTTTCCAGACGAAAATATCCTTTTTATTTTTCAAATATGTTAACCCAATGATATTTCTTATAAATATTAACTTTATTTTTCTCTAGAAATGTACATTTCTCCTTCCATATAAAGATATAATGCATTTACAGATATATATATATATATATATATATATATATATATATATATATAGTACAATATTCGTTATATATTTGATTTCAATTTTTTCGATTAATCAAAAAGTTTCGATTTGATTTCATTTTTTATTTTTCAGTTCCTTAAATAATCAAACCAGGGAGAATATCACTTCAGCTTTAATTTCAGTTCAATTCAATTTTTTGGTTTCGGTTTAATTGCCGACCTATAGTTACACTTGTAATGATGTCAACATAGAGATATTTAAATCAAAGAGTTTCATTGTCTGATAGTCACATTTCTTCAATCCCCCAACAAAAATAAGCCAGCGACGAGAAGTACAACACAGACAAAACATTTGGCCACACTAAAACTTCCCACATCACATAATTAGCCAAAATGTTAAAACACAACAACAATAGATTATTGAAACAAACCATAGCTTCTTTAAACTATAATAACAAACGAGAATTTCTTCTTTGTTCTTTCACCATCACCATCATCATCATCATAATTTATTATTGTACCAAAACACACCTTTCTTCTCACCTTCCCTGTCTGGTTCTACATAGATACACTCCTTTGCCTCCCTCCACATTGCCTTAAAGACCGGTGTTCCATCGAATTGGTAATACTCTCCAAGAATCGGCTTTATCGCCTTTGTAGCTTCCATTGCGTGATAATGTGGCATTGTAGAGAACAAATGGTGAGCCACATGAGTGTCTGTGATGTTGTGGAAGACTTTGTTCAAGATCCCATAGTCTCTGTCTATAGTAGATAAAGCTCCTCTGAGCCAATCCCACTCAGATGAATCATAGTGAGGCAATGAAGGATGAGTATGCTGCAGATAAGTGATCAATACAAGGAACCCATTCACTATCAAAAGCGGTACTCCGTATAAGCAGATCATCGAGGCCAATCCTTGCGCAGATGCATACCGGTAAAGACCATAACAGACAGTAAGAATCCCTGCATCCGAAATATATATCTGGAGACGTTCACGGTCATTGTATATAGGCGCATTCGGATGAAAATGGCAAGCGAAACCATCATAAGGTCTGCCTGAGACGTTGAACGCTAAGTATAAAGGCCATCCGAAGACAAACTGGACCGTTAACATCACAGTGCGTCCGAGAGGGTTATTAAGGTATTTACCATACCATTTGATTGCGGATTTCTTCTTCGGGACAAACACTTCGTCTCTCTCAAGAGATCCGGTGTTAGAATGATGACGACGATGACTGTATTTCCAAGAGAAGTAAGGGACAAGGAGGAAAGAATGGCATATAAGACCAACTGTGTCATCCAGCCATTGATAGTCACTGAAAGCATGGTGACCACATTCATGAGCTATGACCCAAACTCCGGTTAGTACACAGCCTTGACATACCCAATAGATAGGCCAAGCTAAGTAAGAGAGAGATTGAGGAAGGAGAGTAAAGTAAGTTGTGGCTACATAGTAGAAGCATGAGGCTATAATGAAGTCACATATAAGGTAAGAGAAAGAACGAGGTATTGAGCGTTTGAAACAATGCCTTGGGATTGCTTTTTTGAGATCTCCAAGTGAGAAAGGTGGTGATTCGCATGGCACGCGCTTTATAGTATTGGTTTCAGACTTCTTTGAAGAAGGAGAAACCACCATTCTTCCACCTGCACCCATGTTTCTGTAGCAAAACAAGAACAAATGAATCAAGAAACTGAAATTCAAAAAAGGAATAGTTAAAGCTAAAGACTTTACTATCACTAATTAACAAACTTGTACAAATTACCAATAATGAGTTAGCCTAGGGTTTAAATCCCTAGATCCTCAAAACGTAGGAGTCCTAACAGGTAACTAGAAGAATCTAATCCATCATTTTAATTACTGAATTAACTAAAAAATTTAGTATTTTAATAAGGTACCAACGGCTAAATTTAGAGTTTACCCTAATTTAGTTTTTAGGATATTGGTGGCCATAAAACGGATAAATTGAATTCAGGATTGGGTAAGATAAGATAAAAGAACCCGTTTTAGAATCCCTAGTACAAATCTATTGCAAGAACAAAAAAAACTAAGTTGTGGTGATTACATTAACAAATAAATCTTCAGATACAAAAGATCAAAGAAGAAAGATAAGGTTATTAAATTAGATTGCTATAATTGGAAAAGTACG
The DNA here is from genome assembly GCA_900406425.1 of Iberis pinnata. Taxonomy (NCBI): domain Eukaryota; kingdom Viridiplantae; phylum Streptophyta; class Magnoliopsida; order Brassicales; family Brassicaceae; genus Iberis; species Iberis pinnata. The sequence continues at coordinate 25,954 of OVBE01002354.1, read as the reverse complement.
TGAACCAAAAGGAATAAAGAGCATAGAAGCGTCGTTGTGTGAAAAACACATAACGATTACGTTGAGAAAACAATTATATCATTAAGATTTTGATATGACAGCTCATTTTCTTTCTTGTGGCTATCAATTTCTTCGTACTAGTCTAAATTTTTATAGACTAATCAAAATCACAAATTATTCTTTAATAACAAGTTGACACATGTTTAAAATAAAACAATTGAAGAATATACAATCAATGTTTCATATAATTATTATATAAACCAAAACAAAAAAACAATCTGCATGCAACTTCCTTTTGAAATTTCATCAGCGAAGATTCAACACAGAAAAAATTGAAAATAAAACTATAAATATAGATCTAAAAAACTAATTTCAAACCTGATACGAAAATATTCTGCTGAATCTCTATTCCAATAATCAATACAAAAGATAGATTAAAAAAAATTAAGATGTCAATAAAGGCAATTCAATTTTGAGAATGCATCAATCTGAATGCAATAAACAATTGCAGATCTATCATGAAATCGTCTGAAATTGGAAAATGGTAGAGAGGGAAAAAACACAAACCAGAAAAGGAAGAATCGTAAAATGAGGAAGAAATGGAACCTTAGAGTTTAGAGCTGACGAAGGGGAGATAACGTTAATAACGATGAGCCCCTACGAAGAAGCTCCTCCTCAGAATCTCTCTCTGTGTGTTTTTGGTTTATGCGAATAGCAAAAGACAGGCCGTATAAATGGACGGCCCGTAGGTTCAACATGACTGATATTTTTCCCTCTCAAACTGGGCCCACTTTTTCTCCTACATTTATATTACATAAATATCTGATATTTACGCATATATATATATAAGAAAAAGATTAAAGATATACTGGCACATTAACCAACCTATAAATTATTTTTAAATATATTAAAATTCAATAAACTGAAAAGCGGTTTATACGTTAAAAGGAAACCAAAGTGAAAATTGACATCAACCTAGAAATTATTTTACTTATTAAATTTGTATGTAAAATATGTTGTTGACTTAAAATAAACAAACACCATCACCAAAATTAAGACTCTCTCTCACAACGTTTAGAAAAATACCTAAATTTAAAAGTGTGGTCGGCGACGGCGTTGAGTTAACGTCGGCGTCGCCTCCTTTCTCTGTTGCCGTTTTTGTTTTTTTTCTTTTTCCATAGCTTGTTGTTTGGAGTACGAAGTCCAAGTTCTTCAGCTACCAAGTTTTAATCAGTCGTGTCTCTTATGATACTTTCGTTGTGACGGTTTTTCTCTGGAGTAGCGACTGCGATGGTGAGGCACGGTTCCAGATCCGACGACGGGTATTCTCGATTTGGTCTTTGCAGCTTTTCCCCTTATTGTGGTGAAGTTTCGCCGTCTTTTTAGTCTAATCGGTTTGTGTCCGATGCAGTGATGGAGTCTTCTCGTCCGTGCTCCCGTCTCGTCCGGCCAGCGAAGGATCAGGCTTTGCTTTTTCTTCTCGTTGGTCTCTCTCGACGATTTGTGTGCTTTGTGAGGTTAGATTTTCATCTCTCTGATTTGGTTCGGGAAGACTTGTCTGATGGAGATTGAAGCTTGTGTCTTGGATTGTTTGTTTGTCCCTTAGGTTGGGCAACAGTCTTTAGGTTGTTCATATGTTGTTTAGATGTTGTGGCTAGAATTTTCTTGTCTCTCCTCCTCACTTTTTCAGTGATAGATGGAGCTTTTGGCTGGGAATAGTTTTCCCCTTCTTGGTGTTCTTTTTAGGAATTCAGATTTCTTTTTGCCGTCTATATTGATTCTTGCCCAAAAGATATTGTTTCTCCAACGGTTTAATGATTACCGGGACATTCTTTAGCATTTCAAGGATACAGACTCATCTTCTCAAGAGATTGCCTTAGTCTTGTACGCCATTTGAGTCGCAGTCAGCTTTGTGTGGAAATTCTCTTTGGCATCTTCATAAGACTTGACGTAGTGAATAGTTGGCTTATCAACGGATCGTCAACTGTCTCTGACAAATTCATCTAAGAAATCAGTTTCGGAAAAGACTGTTGTTTCTGTTTATGCTTATTGTTTTTCTTCTTTTATTTTGTAATTCCAACAATCATTATCAAAATATATATATATATATATATATATTTTGTTGACACAAAAAATTATAATTTTCTAAAAAAAGCTATTGGCAGTTTTTTTAATATATACTGCAAGATAATTTGCAAGTTACTTTTATATTTTTATTAAACAATTCTATGTTTTATAATTTGTTTATTTCATTTTAGTCGATGGTTCATAAAGGAAAAGAAAACATTTTTACCTTAAATAATGTTTTTTATGCAAGTATTTAAATATTTGGCTTTATTGTATAACATTTTTTATATAAAAAAAAACTTTTATCATAGAAAAGACCTCTCTAATTTTTAATCTCTCTCAAAAGTTTCAAGAGATGACCGAAAATTGGAGAGCCCCGTCAAACCAAACCACAACTTTGCTGCACCAGAATCCTAGGGTTCACCGGTGACCCCAGCGCTGACGAGCTCGCCATCACGCTGTTCTTCCGAAGCCGATTCAACCTCTTCTCAACATTTTTTCCTCTTTTTCACTCAAGACACAATGACGGGAGAAGTAGTTGCGCGGAGACGCTTAGTCCGGCCGGATCTGCATGTGGGTGCGCAGCAAGGGGAAGAACACGGCCAAGGACGGTGGAACCTCAGGATAAGCTCGATCTTGTCGTCGGAAGCCCATAAGATTTTCGATATGTAGGTGGTTGCGTGAGGACTACGACTACTTGCTGTGAGATTTCTTCTTCTCTAACGAACGTAAGATTTGACTTTAGCTTGTCGAAAAACTACTCTGCCATTATGAAGCCGATTGAATCGTTTCTAGACTTGCTTTCTCCTCCTCTTTGAGTGGAGGACGATGACAGTTTCTGTGTCACCGCCTCGTTAGATCCCTCGCCGAGCCACTAAAGGTCCTTTTTTGGTGGCATCTGGAGTCATCGGCATCGGCGGTAGGTTTAGGTCATCTTCTTTTACTAGGGCGCTAAGGTTTTTACAAATCTCGATCCGAACCTATTTTTTATCCTAGCAGCCCAATATGAATTAGAAGTAGTTGGACTTAGGTTTGGTTAGTTTAGTTTTGGATTGAATTGTTGTATGGTTACATCTGAACTATTATACATCTTTTCAATTGAATAATTTTTATAAAAACCATTTTTATTAGCTTAATTAGTTATTCTATTTTCTTATTTTAATTAAAATTGATAAATTACTTAAATTTTGTGCAAAATGTTAAACATTGATTAAAATAAAACAGAATATTATTCTTTTGTGTTTTGAATAATGGGAGTGGTCTTTAAGTTTATCTAATATGTACTTGTATGTGACAATTGAAAGTAATTTCAATAAAAATTCTACAAATTAGAGGTATATTCTAATTATTTTGTTAATTTATAAATATATAAAATTATAAATTATTTTTTATTTATAAAATATTACTTTATCAAATATTAATTTATAGATGTCATAGTGTATTATTGACACAAAATAATAGGCAAAGTGTGAAAATCGAGATTCGCACTGTCGATTTTTATTAGTTACAGAAAATCATAGTGAACTCTAACTTTTCAGAGATCCCGGATTTTTGTGAATAAAACAAGAACAAGATCAAAATACGAGAAAGGCAATAAAAATACAAAAAATAAAGAGTACGAAAGGAACAAAATAGAGGTCTTATTCCGAATTGGAAAGAACGTTTCAACAGATGGTGAGCCTTAGCTTCATGAGTCGTTCACAAGTTTCGTAACAAAAAACCTAAGACTAGTGACCTAGTTGAGTCACAGCTCGCGAATAAACTCGAAAAATAATCCTAATTCTCTAAGTATTCTGGTGTGAAAAATTGAACGTGTCTTGTCTCTTCCCTTCATCCTTCTTATATAGACTCCTTGCTTGTCCGTTTTCCTTTTCGGCCTCTAATTATTTAGCGAAAACTTTCCATTTATTTTGCGGAAACTTTCCTTTTCCGAATTCCTTCCATTTCTCTGTGGCTTGCGGAACAAGCTGTGACCGTCATCGTACTTGGGCTAAATCCCCGCCTAGAATTATAAGTGGGCCGTTTATCGTGTTTTAGGCCATTATGCGGTTTAGACGGTTTACGATTCTTATCATAAATTTGGTCTTTTGTACGTCGATACGATAAGGACCATGCGACAAGTTGACTGTTACCATTTCGTATGATTAAAGGATACAAACACATTCTTATGATCATTAGCGTCTTGAGTTAGTCACTTTATACAATTTAAAACTTATACGAAAGGATTCCCCAAAACTTTTGCAATCCGTAAGGGATGATCGTATGGTCGTGTCGTTTATAGAAAGAGAATAAGTTTCATGGTTTTAATCGCAGAATTCCAACAGAATCTCGGAATGATACGAAACAAGAGACGAGGGGTTTGAGATGGAACCAGTTTGCAACTGGTGAGCCAACGCTTTTGCTGGTTTATGTTTCTATGATAGAAATTTTAACTCCTATTCAATGTTGATAAAGTATGTGGCTTTGTGCAGGGCATCCTGAATTATACGTGGTTTTTCAAGGGCTAACCATGTTCTGAACTTGGACTTATACCAGAGAGTTTTGTGGAGCGCATCTATGGCCACTTTGTCGTTGATGCCGCAGACTTTAGAGATTATGATCTTGAATCTCTTCATGAAATATCAGAGAGATTCGTCCTTTCTCTGAGCGAGGCTCCAGACGACATCGGAAGTCTACATATCCGTGAACATGGAGTACTGTATGAGAAACTCTGCGGAAAGTTGTTTGAAACTTGCAATGGAGTTTTGCTTCAGTCGAGAGAACCACTTGAGAGCTTCCCCGTGGAGATATTTAATGAAGAGAAGGCAAAAGCCTGTGTCTTTCTTGCCTTCCCTTAATTTTGATCTGGCCATCGCGATCTGAAAGGCCTGTAAGTACGCTTTGAGATCCGTGGTTCCGTCGTACATTGGGATTTTAACTTTTTCAGGATCTGAAATTTGGGCATTAGTTATTAGAGCCGCGAATAGAGTTCTCCGCGCATCCTTAAGGAGTCAGTAGATTTCTGGGGCCGCACTGGTGGCATGATGAATTTGTATCTTTACCACCTGCATTTTAGCCATGGTTTTTGTGAGGGATTCGCGAAGATCGCGAATTGCGTCAGAATCATCTTCAGTTGCCGTGTGGGTCGGTCGACGTTTGCTATAGATGATTTGAGCTTGTTCCTTGACTTGCTTTTCCTGCTCCACCCATAAGATATTTTCCTCTTCTTCGGTCATGGGCTTATCGAGTCAAGAATTATGTCGAGTCGAACGATCTCTAACCCTTCTAGGGTGTAAGCCTGCATCCTCGTCTGATTCTTTGGACGATTCATTGAGCTCAAGATCGATTCGTTCGACTTCGCCGTCCTCTGTTCCCTGGTTGAGGGGCAGAAGGTCGTTAGTGGTTTTGAGCGTAGCATCGAGAGTTATCTCGTCGAGGTTTTGACCTGACGACTCTTTTTATGCGTTTTGCGTCCTTTCAAGCGGAGTCAAAAAATCAAGTCTTCTTCCATGGAGCTTAATTGTTCCGCGTGGAAAGATGGCTTTGGTTCTCGCAGTTAGGGTTTCAACCAGTTTTGTGAGTGAGCTCGTCAGTTTGTCTTGTTCTTCCGACTTCTTTTCGAGAGTCAAGAACATCTTCTTAATCTCCTCGAATGCCATGGTGTTTGCATCAGCTTTAACCGCAATAACGTTCATTGGCGGAGTCTGCTCAACGTTTTCGTTCGGTGGAAGATCGTCACGAGCTGGTTGGTTGTTTTTAATTTCAGTACTCATGCTTCTAAACTTATATTTGACGTGAAAGAAATCACTTGTCCCCTTCTTCTAGCGCCAAACTGTGGGAACTGAGATTCGCACTGTCAATTTCCGTTAGTTACGAAAAATCAGAGTGAACTCTAACTTTCCAGAGATTCCAAATTTCTATGATTCAAACACGAACAAGATCAAAATACGAGAAAGGAAATAAAAGTACAAAAATTAAAGAGTACGAAATGACAGAAATAAAGGTCTTATTCCGAATTCCTAAGAGCGTTCCAACAGATGGTGAGCCTTAGCTTCATGAGCCGTTCACAAGTTTTGTAACAAAAAACCTAAGACTAATGACCTAGTTGAATCGCAGCTCGCTAATAAACCTGGGATATAACCCTAATGCTCTAAGTATTTTAGTGTGGAAAATTGAATGTGTCTTGTCTCTTCCCTTCATCCTTCTTATATAGACTCCTTCCTTGTCCGTTTTCCTTTTTGGCCTCCGATTCCTAGGGAAACTTTCCTTTTCTTTTGCAGAAACTTTTCTTTTCCGAATTCCTTCTATTTCTCTATGACTTGCGCAACAAGTCGTGGCCATCATCGTATTTGGGCCGAATCCTCGCCTAGAATTATAAGTGGGCCGTTTATCGCATTTTAGGCCGTTATGCGGTGTTGACGGTTCACAATTCTTATCGGATAATTGGTCTTTCGTACGTCGATACGATATGGACCTTGCGACGAGTTGATCGTTACCGTTTCGTATGATTAAAGGATACAAACACATTCTTACAATCGTTCTGGAGTGTGATACTTTCGGGCCTATAGTCGAGATAATCATCGGCGTCTTGAGTTAGCCATTTTATATGATTTGAAACTTATACGAAAGGATTCCCCGAAACTTCTGCAATCCATAAAGGATGATCGTATGATCGTAACATCTATACGAAGAGAATAAGTTTTACGGTTTTAGTCGCAGAATTCCAACGAAATCTCAGAATGATACAAAACAAGAGACGAGGGGTTCGAGACGGAACCAGCTCGCAAATGGCGAGTTGAATGTGTGTTCATCGTTAGTGCTCTCGTGTACACACGATGGTCGGAGCCTAAAACCTTTATCGGGAAATCCTGATTTGGTTGTCGCTGTTGCGGTTTTAGGTCTCCGCGAGCGTCGGATGTAAGTGAACCATCTTTCCTCATTAAAACCTTAGTGATAGAAAAACCTGGTGGGATAAAACCTTCCCGACTAAAGACAAAATAGTATAAAGGTGATTGCCTAATTGTCCGATAACCGTTACACGTATTTTCCGAAACATATTTCCGGAAGTTTGGTAACTTTGGTCTATACATATTCTATTAACTAGAATTGCGATAATTGGTTAAAACTTTAATTTTGTCGTAACCGTTTTTGACTCCAACACAAACAAACCTTTTTTACTGGTTTTGATGAAAAGAATAGGCGATAATTATAGTAGAGAATAATTAAGTAATAGTATAACTATAAAGAGAAATATAAAAAGTGGTATATATTGTTGTCTCTAAATATGAAGAAACGTCCTCAACGCCGACTCGCAAGCCGCAAATAATAGTGGAAAAGTGACGTTTACGTTAGGCTTCTTCTGTCATGTAATTAAAAAAAGGCATATTAAAATATTTGTGGTTGTAACAGTGGTCACGTGAAGACTCAAATTTGATTGATTGGGAGATTCATTGCGGATATAATAATTGATAAATTAGGTGGCCGACAAAAATACAACTAGGCGGTTACAAGCAATACATTCTCATTTTACAGAGTGTTTTAACTGTTTTAAGTCTTCAGAGAACAAAACGCAAAGACTCCAAATTATGTGGAGGGTCTCAAGTAGAAGTTGTCATCATTTCGATCATGTTTAGTCGAGTGTTGGATCTAGGGTGAAGATCCTCTTTGAATTAGGTTAATATTTAAAATTACTTACTTTTAATAAGCTCGTCGGATCTGTCGACGACCTCACCTCCCTTGTAATTATCCTTTCAAATACGAACCCAAATAAAAATGAACCTTCACCCTATATCTAACATCGAGTGTAACGACTGTTTCTCTAAACCGCTATTTTGGAACTCAATATCTCATTAATAAATTATTATCCGCTTTAGATCATAAAGACATACACGATTTTCTTATTGAATTCCATCCAAAACACCTCGTACTAATTAAGATTTAAACTCATATATTAGCAAACTTTTTGACTAATCTTCTCATATAGTTTATTTGTTTTCATATAGTTTATTTGTTTTTGACCACCAAAATCTCACATAGAGCTCGAGATCAAGATTGTAAGAGTCAATGAGAGAGATTTGTACAAGGATAAGTTATCAAGGTGTTTCAGGAGCAAGTCTAAGACCACAAGTCTTGTCTATTGTTATCTCTATAAATGGTGGAGTTAGATGAGGAAGAGACTTATGCAAGAGAGGAGATATAAATAGAGTGGATACATGTTTGTGCAGTACATACACGCCTAGATGCAGAGCTTGAAATGGGTTTATATAGTGAAGAGTCAAGATTCGACATATTCAGAAAAACCATATGAAAACACTATACGTTGGCTACACATGACATAACGAAGACAACAAGAATAAAGGTAAAATACAATCCTAAACACTGTTTCTATAACTGTCAAATCATTATTCAAGCTTCCCATCTCAAAACTCTGACTTAATCAAAACTAAATCATGAAAATCACAAAGAAAAATAATTAAAAACTTACTAAAAGGGCAAGGAAACTAGCATTGTATTCTCGCAACCAACAACAAAAGAAAAGTAGGCGAAGATGATATTAGAATATCAAGACCACCAAAGAAGAGACTTGTATCAACAATTTCTCTAAGCAATTCCTGACCTGCGTAGCTCTGCTTCTCCATGTGCAAAGTGACATCTATCACCAAATGTACAGTTTCCTTTAGAGTATCTCTCACACATCTTCGTCTTGTAGTTGCTCCCTGGATGTGGTTTCCCTTCAGAATTTATGCCAATACCACCACTACCAGGTGGTTTCTTAGCAGCTGAATTAAGCCTCCCAATCAGCTCTCTTACCATTGCACTTGCTTCGTTTATCTGCTCAAATGTTCCTTCAAGCTCAATGTTCTTTAGATTCGGGTCTCTTTCGTGATCTAGGATTGATAATTTTGCCCCTGTCTGACGTATTATCTGTTTTGAACTCACTCCCCCTTTTCCAATGATTGCACCAGCTAAAGAAGCATCAACGCTGATTTTTGCAGTGGCTGTGGCACCAAAACTAGAGACGTGACCAGGCCCTGACTCTCCTCTCCCTGAGTATCGGCCTCCAGCACCAGATCCTTGCATGTTTCTGGAAACCTGAGGCATGGGTGGTCCAAGATTTGTCATCTGCGCTACAGCATTGTATCCACCAGGAACATAATGCAAGAAATGGCAATTCTCTCCAAAAGGACATCCAGAAGTGCTGCAATAGAAGCATAATAAATACATCAGACAGTAAAACCCAACAGCACTAAAATGGCAAAAGAGCAAATGGCTGAGACACTGAATAAATGGCATATCGACTGAGGTATAAAACATAACAGCAACCATAAGTGCTATAAAATAATTACGAAGCCGTGACCGTGACTTTTTTCCAGTTATGCAAGAACCTTACCTGACATCACTGACCACAATATACCTTTCCCTCAAAAAGTATATAATACATTTCTCAACAGACACAGCTAAAACAAAGTATTAGTTTTAGTTGATTTTTGTATTGAGCTAACTAACTATTTCTCAAATTATAATCCAGATATGCTTATCTGTTCTTAGTAAGCATTGCATTTTTCGTACTTGGATTTGTTAAAACTTGTTTAGTACCTGTATAACAATTAACAACTAACCACTTCATTAGCATAAAGTATTTACTTGTTATTTTGGGATCAAAGTATAACCATTTGCATATTTGTTTCATTTAAGTAAAAATTTTAACCTGAAAAATTTCGTGCATGGCTTCGATTTGCTTCCTAAACCAGTTGAATATGATTCCATCTCTGTTCGAAACATTAATTGTTTTTCTTTAGTTAAGATTTTTGTGAAGTTCAATAATATTGTTTTAGAATCTAACATACAATTCGTGCATTCAATTCTATGAAACTAGAAACCTAAAATTCGAAGTTGCATATTACTTGGAAAGTTTTAAAGATTACAATAAATTTAGGACAGATCTTAATTTGCAGATCCAATATGAAGCAAACAGGACGCTAGCCAAATAAACAAAATCATCAATCAAGTAATGAAGATCTCGAATTTAAACCTTATAAAGGACAAGACTGAAAGGATAGATATATAATTTAAGGCAATTGAAATAGTTAAGAAGTCTCTCGAACAAGTCAAGGTAGTAAAGGAAGCAGAAAAAACAAAAAGAAGAGTGAAAGAGCTAACCTTGCTTAGGCTTCTTGGATCCGCCGCCATTAGAGTTGTATGAGCCAGCATCAGTCCGTCCTCTCTTACGAGCATCCATGTCTAATTACAGATCCGAATCGAAGACCCTATAATCTAGAGAGCGAACGAAGGCGAATCTAACAAGACAAATCGAAATCGGAATAGAATAGGAAAAAAAAAAGTAAGAGAGGATTAGGGAAATAAATCAAACCCTAAGATTGAGATCGGCGAGGGAAAGATAAATGAATTTCCTTTTTTTTTTTTTTTAACACTTTCCGGTTTTTAGTTAGAACTTAAACCGGAGTAGCCAATTGAAAATAACAGAAAAAAGTAAAACCGGAATTGCTTAAGTTTCTTTACAAAAGTTTTTAAAATTTTAAATATTGAGTAGTCTGGAAATAGGTCTAGTTTAACCCACATTCGGATCCAAATCATTACAAACATTAAACCACAAATTAAAATTATAATATGATCCAGTTTAGCTAAACTCTTAATCAATTTTGTACAAAATTGAAACCGGTTTAGAAGTTAACCAATCTCCTAAGAAAATTTTTTGGGACGACACACTTATACCGCAAATACACCAGACGAAGTAATCAACGCCGGTGTAACGAGGCCCTACTTCCGAGGAGTGCTGTAGCCCCAAAGGCCACTAGTTGGATTCTAGGAAAAAAAGATGCAGAAGTCAATGGAAGAATCGGTACGTTTGTAGCCGCAGAGGTCGTTGCTTGAAATCTTCGCCACCATAGGAAAGAAGGAAAAACATACCATCCTGATGGTTTTGGATTATCCTGTTCGTGCCAGATCCATAAGTCATAAGTATCATAAGACCACGCAAAGGCCCCCTACGCAGTCCAAGATGCGGGCTTCTCCACCATGGAAACCCATATGCACCAGAACTTGCTTCTGTCTTCCTCCTGTTGTGTCGTGGTTCCAGCTGATCAAATTATAGTCACCGAGCTGGTGCAACGCTACCACATCTCAACTGATGTAGATTGTATCTTCAATGGCCCAAAAACTGTATGCATCTCTGCTAAATCGGGTGGAGAACGAGGAGAACCATACTATGTCGAAATCACTATCGGATCTCCAATTGCGGTGAAACAAGTTGTGGTCAGAGATCAGAGGTGGTGGGGTTCTCAAACTTTTGAATGCTTCTTTCTTCCTATAGAGAAATAAGAGAGAAGGAAGATAAGAGAGAATAGTTTTGGAATTGCTTAAGTTAGTTTGTAGTTAAACTTAAACCGTCTCTCATACCTCAAAGACGATACACATGTATATATATGAGAAGCATCTTTTCAATATTTTTGAAATATTAATCATTAAAATAGTAACTAATGAGTTCTATAAACCATACCAAAATATGAGTAGCCTAATAACATAATGATGTAGTTTTACGTTTTAGCTTCCGCACCGCATCCGGCTGCACCACACACTACGCATGCATCACCCATTCCGTCTCACTCTCCTGCTTCTGTTTCATCTCATCAGTCTCCAACTGCCTTTATCGAGTATATTCCTATCCCGAAGACTGTTCAGCTGCCTACATTAGCCTCAATTTCGGCTCCACTTTCAGTTCTTGATGCTCCTGCTCTATTCACTTCACACCAGTCTTCCCCTCCACCTAGGAAGAGCACGAGAGTTCGTAAAGCTCCAGTCAAACTCAACCTTAATGTCTCGGTCCAACAACTTCATGAGCAGCCACCAAAATCTCTTACTTAGGCTCTTCAAGACCCATGTTGGCCAGATATTATGTAGGCTGAAATTGATTCTCTTAACCGCAATCACACTTATACATTAGTTTCTCCTACACTTGCATCGAATATTGTTGGTTGTCGTTGGGTATACGCTATTAAATGTTTTTCAAATGGTGCAGTTGATATGTTGAAGGCTCAACTTGTGGCAAAGGGGTTTCATCAACTTCCTGGCATTGATTTCAAGGATACTTTCAACATTGTTGTTAAACCTACTACGATTCGTCAGGTTCTCAAGATTGTTGTCTCGTGCAACTGGACACTTCGTCAACTTAATGTTAACAATGCCTTTCTTCAAGGCACGCTTAAGGATGAAGTCTTTATGATCCAACCACATGGTTTTCAGGATGTTCTTCGTCCCAAAGCGATTTACAAGTTCCATAAGGCGATCAATGACTTGAAGCAAGCTCTAAGAGCTTGGTACAACGAGCTTCGCATGTTTCTTCTTCACTATTGCTTCATCAACTCTCTTGTTGATGCCTCTTTATTTATCTACAAAAAACATCGGGTGCTTCTATACATGTTTGTTTATGTTGATGATTTGATCATTACTAGAAACAATCCCTCTCATCTTGCTAAGTTTATCTCCTCTCTTTCAACTCGGTTTTCACTTAAAAAACTTAAATGACTTGTCTTATTTTTATAGGTATCGAAGTTCAACGGACAACTTGTGGTCTCCTCTTGACTCAAACTAGATATATAGTTGATTTTCTACATCGCACCAAGATGGTTGATGCTAAGCCAGCCCCAACGCCTTTATGTCCTTTCACCCACCTCACTCTACACGACGTTGAAGCACTCTTGGATACGAAGGAATATCGGGCTGTTATTGACAGCTTACAATATCTGTCTCTGACAAGGCATGATATCAACTTTGCTGTCAACAAACTCTCCCAATTCATGCATCGTCTGACCTCAGTTCACTGGAGTGTTGCGAAACGTCTTCTCTGATACTTGCGTGGAACCATCACCAAATGTATATTTTTCTCTGCAAAAAACTCACCACTAATCCATGCCTTTACTGATGCATATTGGGTTGGTGATCGTGATGACTATAATTTCATTGGTGCGTATCTCTTTTACATTGGGAGTCATCCTATTGACTGATCGTCCAAGAAACAAAGCGGTCTTGCTCGATCATCAATCGAAGCCGAATATCGCTCCATTTCTGCCACCACTACTGAACTTTCATGGCTCTTTTCCCTCTTGCACGAGCTCGGGATTCGTCTACAATATACTCTGACCATCTACTATGACAACAAAGAAGAAACATATCTTAGCGCTAATCTTGTCTTTCACTCTAGGATGAAATATTTTCTCTCGACTATCATTATGTTCGCCAAAAGGTTCAAGCAAATGAGTTACAGGTTCAACATGTTTCCACCAATGATCAACTTGTCGTTGTTCTCACCAAGCCTCTCTATCGTACACGATTTCACTACATGTGCAACACGATTGACCTCACCACTGGTGCTCCATCTTGAGGGGAGATATTAGAAGATATTCAAATCAATGATATCTCAATTATTATTTGTGTAATTACTTAGTTTCCATATCTCATTCTTCATCTATCGATATCTACTCAATCTCTCTATAATGTAAAATTATCTTTTGCTAAACCTAATAAGTTCAAGGTACTAATCCAGATTATGCATTGTTGATCAAATTAAAAAATAAATCTGTTCCAAACCTTTCTGTTGTCATACAAAAGTGTTCTTGTGCACAATGGATGGATCCTATATTTTGGTTGGAACTGTGGTGAAATCTGTCAAACTTTTCTATTATCATTACTTGAAATTCTTATATAAGTGATTGTGTATGTGAGAGCTGTTGAGTAATGAGCTTTTTCTGTACATAGATTGTGCTTGTAAATTTCAAAGTCTACCAAGGTTGTGCTACCATAACAACTGAACATTATTATGACTATGGAAGTCAACCCATTAGAGGCAAAAGCTTGAGATAGATTGTCTGGGGTGTAAGAAATGTTGATGTCAGAATGATTGTGGAGGTATTTTGATAATATGCATATTGCTTTAGCTACCTCTTATTTGAAGTCCTCAAATTTATATTTTTATCAGGCTATGAAGGCATGGAATTAGTCCACACTTAACATGATTGTATAGTTGACTAGGGAATATTATTGAAAGGTCCACATGTTCTAGATCCATGTTTAATGAATCTATCTTCATAGATGATCTTAAAACACACATTCTCACCTTACAACTTTTTTGAAACCAAACTTTTAAACGATCGAAGGGATTAAAAACTATACAAGTACCGAAGCAATGTTTTCAGATTTGAGATATTTCTTTTGTTTGTTCCATATTGATAATCCATAATTACATTTTGAACTAGATTACTTAGTTAATTGGTCACAAGATAACATTTAATGGTTATGTAACATATAATTTCTCTTTACATTTTTTATTTGAATAAATAGTTATATGACTTACCTCACCCTATGAAACTAATTATAAATTGAAAATCTAAAAAATTGAACATGAAAATTATTTCTTTATAGAAACGAATTACAAATTTAACGTTTCAACTAGTTTATGCTGTTGTAATGACCCATTAAATTAGCTTTATCAAAAATTAAAATATCATGATTTGAACTTTGCAATGTAATTTAAACTATGGGTGAACATAATATATATCCTTAGACAATAGAATATATTATTATTAAACTATCCAAAAATACGCAATGAAGAAAATCAAAATATATTTCTAATAAATATTACACCTACACTAATAAAAAACTACAAATGTAATAAAACTAAAATTCACATGTATACAACCATGCAATTAATTTATTATATAATGCTTATCAGTTTATCGATTGCGCTTATTGTTTAGTGACTTGAAGCTCAGTAACTTTACTATCGTATTTTTTTAGTATAAATGTCTATCCTTTTTTCTTCTTGTAAAATCACATAGTACAACAATAAGAGGTGTATTAAAACAAATATTTTAGTTGATTTGTGTTTAATTGAGTTTTTAGATGATTTTAGATGAATTTATGAAGTTTAGTTGATTTGTTTTATAAACCCTAAACACAAAATATAAACTTTAATTCAAAAATATATACTTTAAACCCAAAATATATATACTTTAAAACCCAAATATAAACCTTAAACGAAATATAAAACAAAAATCCAAAATATAAACCCTAAACCGAAAATACAAACCCTAGATCAAAATTCTAAACCCGAAAATATAAATCTTAAACCCAAATTATAAAATCTAAACCCAAAGCCTAAATTCTAAATCCTAAACTTAAAACCCAAAATATTAACCCTGAACAGGAAAATATAAACCTTAAATCTAAAATATAAACCTTAAATCTAAAATATAAATCCTAAACCCAAATTCTTATATAAGTAATCTTGTATGTGATAGTTGTTGAGTAACATGATTTTTCTGTACATAGATTGTGCATGTAGATTGTGAAGTCTACCAAGGTTGTGCTACCATAACAATTGAACAATATTACGACTGGGGAAGTCAAGCCATTGGAGGCAAAAGCTTGAGATAGAGTGTCTGGGGTGCAAGAAATTTGGATGCCTGAATGATGGTGGAGGTATTTTGATAATATGCATATTGCTTTGGCTTATACCTCTTATTTGAAGTCCTCAAATTTATATCTTCATCAGGCCAGCTACGAAGGCATGGAATAAGTTCACACTTAACATGATTGTATAGTTGACTGAGGAATATTATTGAAAGGTCCACACGCTCTAGATGCATGTTTAATGAATCTATCTTCATGCATGATCTTAAGACACACACTCTCACCTTACAACTTATTTGAAACCGAACTTTTAAATGAAGTGATTGAAAACTATGCAGGAACCGAAGCAACGTTTTCGGATTTGAGATATTTCTATGTTTGTTCTGAAAGTGGGAAGCAAAGAGATGAAGCTTTGAAACTTATTCTTATTGATTCATCATTGCATACATAGCTCGATTACATTGCTCTGTTTATATAGAGATTTCTTAGTTTCTACATTGGTTGCTCTAAGCCACCTGTCACTATTCTATTGCTCAGTCAATATATGAAATTTTTTGTGCAAAGGAATTGGACAGCTGTTATTTTTTTTAACAGCCTCTGCAAATTTTCATGTTGTATTCATCTCTATATTTGTCTTTTTGCATAGGGTTGAAGAACACGAAGCTTTAGCAGCTGGAGTGGGCTTCGTCTTGGAGTCTTCATTTGGTTTGGGCTTCGTCAAGTCAAGGCCCAGAATATTTGAAGCTTCATTCCGAGGTAGAGTGTTTGCTTCCTCTCTTACACTCCCCTTCAAACTCGGTGTCGGAGCAGATAGAGGGTCATCAACGCCGAGTTTGTACCAGAGATAGCAAAACAATGCACGCGGAAGAGATTTGGTGAATATATCGGCAAGTTGAAGCTGATTCGGGATGTGATTAACGACTAGGGCCCCAAGTGCAACTTGTTCACGCACGTAATGAAAGTCGATATCGAAGTGTTTGCTTTGATTGTGAAGAGCTGGATTAGCAGTCAAGTATACTAATGATTGATTATCACAATATAGTTTTGGAATCTTCTCTGAGTTATACCCAATTCTCTCATAAGTAGAATGAGCCAAGTAATTTCTAAGGTATTTTCTAACATAGTCATATACTCGGCTTCGATTGAGCTTTTTAACACAGTGGAGTGTTTGCGGAATGACCAGGAAATGATATTGTCACCTTAAAAGGTACCAAAACCCCCCAGTAGATCTTCTTGTAAATGGGCAACCTGCCCAATCTGAGTCAATGTATGTTCGCAAAGTGAATTTTGTGTGTTTGTTGAATGAAATGCCCATCGTAATTGTTCCCTTTAGATAGCGTAGGATTCTTTTTAGCAAATTGAAGTCTGAAACTGATGGCTTGTGCATCTTTTAGCGTATGTAATTGATAGAGAACTGTATGTATGGTCGTGTTAATGTCAAGTATTGGAGCTTGCCTGCAAGACATCTGAAATAGGTGGGATTGGGGAAGTCATCTGTTTGATTCTGGACCTTGTTCAGCTAAAGAGGAAGTGGAGTGGAGCTTGGGGCACAATCTTGCATTCCAGCTAACTTCAGTAAGTCCTCTGTATACTTTTGTTGTGAGAGAAACAATCCATTTGCATGATATTGAGCTTGAATTTCTAGAAAGTAGTGTAGATGTCCTAAGTCTTTCATTTTCCATCTGCATTTGCTCCACTAGCTTTGAAATCAACATTTGATTTTTTCCTGTCAAAACCATATCATCAACATATAAAAGTAACATTATAACATCAGAGTCCTTCATGTAAATAAATAAAGAAGGGTCTCTTTTACTGAAAATGAACCCATAATCCATTAGATAGGTATTGAATCTGTCGAATCAAGCTCTAGGGGACTGTTTTAACTTGTAAAGTGATTTTTGCAACTTGCAAACATGAGTTGGTCTTGACTTGTCAATAAAACCAGATGGTTATTTCATGTAAACAGTCTATGATAAATTTCCATGTAGGAAGCCATTCTTAACATCTAACTGTTTTGTTTCCCAATTCATAACAGTAGCCGTGTGAAGAACAAGCCTCACAGTGGTTGTTCTTACTACAGGGTTATAGGTTTCTAGGTAGTCTATACCCTCTTCTTGGTTGAACCTTTTAGCCATAATTTTTGCCTTGATTTTATCTAAGCTTCCATCAGCTTCTAGCTTAGTTCTAAATACCCACTTACATCATAACACATGCATATTAGGATCAAAAAGAAACCAGAGACCAAGTATTCGTGTCTCTGCAGTTTTCTAATTCTTCTATCATGGCTTGTTTCTATCCTGAGTCCTTTAAAGCTGCTGTCACAATTCTTGGTTCAGGGTAGGAAACTTTCTCTGTAAGTAGTAGGTATTTAGGGTTTGGTTTCCTAATTCCTGCTTTGGATCTTCTCATCATTTGGTGAATTGGTGGGGGAGTTAGTTGTGGTTGAGTAGGTTAGGGTTGGTGAAGAGTTTCTGAACTAACTAGCCTAATAGGAGAAGAAGGAATTTTTCGCCTATAGGAACATGTTCTAAGAATGTCGTACGCCCTGTACACTCCCTTTCAACTATAATAGTCTGTTCAGAGTCTTGAGTATATGTTTCTGGGGGTAAAGACTCTGATGGTGGAGTGGATACTAAAGGGATAGGTATAAGTAATAAACTATTATGAAGTGGAGGTGGATCCTTATCCTGTTTTGAGTCAGTTGTTCTTAAGATAATAAGTTCCTGGACCTATTGAAAACTTTGTTGCCAAGATTTTAGGAGAGTTGTTTGTTGTGTAGGATGATACATGTTGTATTTTTCGGCAAATGGAAAAGCAGACTCATCAAACAATACGTGTCTACTGATGTAAACTCTGCCTATAGGTGGGTAGAGGTATCTGTAGCCCTTGTATTTTTCATTATGACCAGGAAAAACACACGTTAAAGACCTAGGTTCAAACTTATGAGAAGCATAGTCACGTAATGTAGGATATCAAGCACACCCAAATGACCTTAGGGAAGTACAATCATGCACTTTACCAAATAACTTCTAAAATGGACTGAAGTTTTCATCTAGAGATGTTGTAGACAACATATTGATTAAGAAATTGGTTGTAAAGAAAGCCTCAACCCAGTACCTTTGTTGCATTGAGCTGTCAAACATTATTGAAAGTCTTAATTCAGTGTTGTGCTTGTGCTTCCTTTTTGATAATCCATTATGTTGGGGTGTATGAGGACATGATATATGGTGTTTGATTCCATTTAAACCCTAGGTGATGTAGAACTTAGTACTTGTAAACTCACCACCTCCATCACTCTGAAAAACTTTGATTTTAGTATTTAGTTGGTTTTCCACTAGAGTATGAAAAAGCAGAAAGTAGGAAAGAAATCTGTCTTTGATTTTAATGGGTAAAACCAACAAAATCTTGAACATTGATCAATAAACATGACATAGTATTTAAATCCTTGTAAAGAAACAATAGGAGATGGCCCTCAATGATCACAGTGAATCTTCTCTAGGAGCTTTGAAGTAGGAAAAAACTGAAGAAATAAAAGGCAATATACTGCTCTTTCCTAATTTGCAAGCGTCACACATAAATGAGTGAGTCTTATTAACTAAGATGAGCTTATTTGATGCAAGTTGATGTAGTACCAAATCATTAGGGTGTCCCAACCTTCCGTGCCACGTTTCCTTACTTGTAGATAGTTTCCTAGTAGAAAAGTGAACTTGGGTTGAATTACCCTTAAGCATGTATAACCCTTCAAGATCTTTTCCCAGACTTAGGACCCTCTGTGTTGCCTTGTCCTTAACTAACACATCATCACAGTCAAATTCAAAGGCACAAGGATATTCTTTTGTCACTTTAGAGACTGAAATCAAAGATTTAACAATATCAGGACACACAAGTACACCATTGAGTTGTAGCTTACCAGATGAGGAAGGGAAATCAGTTGATCTTGTGTGAGTGATAGGCGAAAATTCCCCATTTCCAACCATGACTATGTCTGAACCATGATGTGGTTGAGCATGTTGCAAATTTTGAGGAGAGTTTGTGATATGGGCAGTAGCACCAGTGTCAGGGAACCACTCATTGCTTGAATGGTTAGTGACATCTGTTATCTTTGATGCTGCCAAGGCAGTGGGTACTTCTTCAAGCTGATAGGCATAGTCAAATATGTGTCAACATTTCAAGGCCTGATGACCTGGCTTTCCACATATTTGACACTGAGGTCTTGTATTTTCACCATATGAGCTTACTGATCCTGTAGAGGTGAAATCTGTCAAACTTTTCTATTATCATTACTTGAAATTCTTATATAAGTAATTTTGTATGTAAAAACTGTTGAGTAATGAGTTTTTTCTGTACATAGATTGTGCTTGTAAATTGCAAAGTCTACCAAGGTTGTGCTACTAGAACAATTGAACATTGTTACGACTATGGAAGTCAACCCATTAGAGGCAAAAGCTTGAGATGGATTGTCTGGGGTGCAAGAAATTTTGATGCCAGAATGATTGTGGAGGTATTTTGATAATATGCATATTGCTTTAACTTACCTCTCATTTAAAGTCCTCAAATTTATATATTTATCACGCTAGGAAGGCATGGAATTAGTCTACACTTAACATGATTGTATAGTTGACTGAGGAATATTAATGAAAGTTCCACACGTTCTTGATGCATGTTTAATGAATATATCTTCATGCATGATCTTAAAACACACACTCTCACTTTACAAGTTCTTTGAAACCAAACTTTTAAACGATCGAAGTGATTGAAAACTATGCAGGAACCGAAGCAATGTTTTCAAATTTGGGATATTTCTTTTGTTTTTTCCATATAGGTAATCCATAATTATATTTTGAACAAGATCACTTAGTTAATTGATCACACGAGAACATGTAATGGTATGTAAAATATAATTTCTCTTTCCATTTTTTATTTGAATAAACAGTTATATGACTTACCTCACCTTATGAAACTAATTATAAATTCAAAATCTAAAAAATTGAACATAAATATTATCTCTTTATAGAAATGAATTACAAAGTTAATGTTTCAATTAGTTTAT
Organism: Iberis pinnata; assembly: GCA_900406425.1. NCBI lineage: Eukaryota > Viridiplantae > Streptophyta > Magnoliopsida > Brassicales > Brassicaceae > Iberis > Iberis pinnata. The sequence continues at coordinate 5,433 of OVBE01002354.1, read as the reverse complement.
GGTGTTGTAATGACCCATAAAATTAGCTTTATCAAAAATTTAAATATCATAATTTAAACTTTGCAATGTAATTTAAACTATGGTAATATATGTCCTCAGACAATAGAATATATTGTTATTATTATTGAACTATCCAAAAATAAGCAATGAAGAAAATTAAAAGATATTTCTCTTTTGTATTACACCTACACTAAAACAAAAAACTACAAATATAATAAAAGTAAAACTCACATGTATACAATCATGCAGTTAATATATATTATATAATGCTTATCAGTTTATCGATTGCGCTTATTGTTTAGTGACTTGAAGCTCATGTAACTTTACTATTGTATATTTTTAGTATAATTGTCTCTCCTTTTTTCTTCTTGTAAAATCACATAGTACAACAATAAGATGTGTATTAAAACAAACATTTGAGGTGATTTTTGTTTTAATGAGTTTTTAGATGATTTTATGAAATTCAGTTGATTTTTTTTATAAATGATATTACTCGGTTTTAATGCATAATTATGAGAATTTATGTCTGTTATTCTGTATTGTTCTGAGCGTTTTCCTTGCATATTTGGTAGATTTTCAGGTTTCTAGGTGTTCGGGTCGTTTGGGATCAATTGTTGCGTTTCAGAAGATTTCAGAAGTTGCAGAGCAAAGTGATCGATCGTGCAAAGATGTGATCGATCGAGCAAAGATTTTATAGAGTGCACGTTCGGGCAACATAGTTGCTCGATCGGGAAAACCCCCTAGAAAAATCTGGAGACCAAGATCGATCGGGCAAAAGAAGAAGGATCGGGCAACCATGTGCTCGATCGAGCACTTCCCCCGAGAAGAATTAGAAGTTTTCCAAATTTTGCAATCAAGTCCTCAACTCATGCAATTTCCTTATTTTAGATTATTTTACTTTTTGGACTATAAATACATTATGTTTTAGGTTTTTAGAACTAAGCTTTTATTTTTATTTTGGAGAGAATTACTGAGGGAGAGGAGATTCAAACCTTGTATTTGGAGAAGATTTATGAACCCTTTTTAATAATCTATTCTATTTCTATTGTGTGTTCTTAATGATATTGATTTATGTTTGCTTGTCAATGTCTGAGTAGTTCACTAGTTATGTTTTAGGGTTCCCAGGGAAATCATGTTTTGATTGTTAGATTTATCATAAGGGGATAACAATTGATAGGTTCTTAGTCTAGACTTGTTATTAATGCATGAATTAGATTGGCCATCTAGTTTATTGATTTAGACTAATAAACTCAAATAATTTGGTTTAGAAGTTGGATCTAGTCTAGATGAATAAGTGTTCTTGCTTGCGAGAGTATTGTCTTGAATGCTTATGAACAATTGAATATGAATTGTATTGCATGATCAATTATTTTAAAAGACGGTGAGATTTTTTCTCTGATAATTTGAGCATAGGGTTTAATACTTCGAGAGGAGATTGTTCCATCTTTGTCTTTCATGTTGAGAACTATTTTCAATGAAAATTCATGAATGATAATTTGACTTTTAATCCTGACTACCTGTGGTTTCTCTGATTCCTGACGCTTTTATTCTATTAGTTTACAACCGTTTTTAATTTACTGTTTTGATTCTGATCACAACCAAACTTGATTATTTATGCTTTAGCTTGATTTGAGATTTAACTAGAATGTGTACTTTCTGGTCTCTGTGGGATTCGACCCTATGTTTTGCTACATTAATCTGTTCTCTACATTATTAGCTTTATGATTTAAATACTCTAATTCATGCAGTTTTCAACAAACCTTTCAACCTGTTTTTTCAACAACCACTACCAAATCAACCTCAACAGAGTAAAATAATAGAGATGATGTTCAAGCAACTTTTAGAATGTGAACAGTCTCAACGAGAAGTGAAGGAGCTGAATCAAAAATTAGAAGCACTCTCTACACATGTGAAGCATTTGGATATACAAGTTGCTCAGACCTCTGAAGATGTGGAAAGGAAAGCTGGCGTCTTTCCTGGGAAAGTTGAGGATAATCCAAAGGGTTATTGCAAGACTTTAGTTGGTAATTTGGAAGAAGGAACCGATGATTTGGAACAAGATGCAGATTTTGAGAAGCCATATGAAGATTCATAGAAAACTGCCCGATCGGGCATCCCTTGCACGATCGGGAAGAGTGATTTCGTGGGAGGGGATCGATCGGGTGCCCTTGACCCGATCGCGCAACAAGTATAAAAAAGTCCAAGAACTTTTGATCGATCGGGCACAACACTTGCCTGATCGATCCCCGAAATCGGAGAGAATTTAGAGATATTTGCCCAATTGGGCACCACTTGACCGATCAAGCAGACACACCTGGAATCAAAATTTTTTTCTCAATACTTACAAACCCATAGTTCCATACCCGGTACTACCTACGAAGCCCATATCAGAGTTTGAGGATGGCGAGATGATTGGAAAGCCACCAAATCATAAGCTTAGGAAGCTTCATAAGCTGCAAGACCTAGGGGAATTCTTAGTTCCTTATTCGATAAATAGAGTGGAATTCACCGATTCTCTATGTGATACTAGAGATGACATGAGCATTATGTCAGTGGCTATTGCATAACGATTAATATCATGTATCAAACAATCTCACATGACTTTTAAGCTTGTTAATGCTACCGTCTCTTCTAGCGGTTTTATCTCGGACCTATTGGTACAAGTTGAAAATTTTCTCGTTCCTGTTGATTTCCACATCTTGGAGATGAATGAGATCAACATGAACCTTTGATTCTCGGGAGACCCTTTCTTGCAATTGTAGGAGTTGTTGTTGATTTACCCAATCGGCGCATATCTCTGAAAAACATCAAGAAACAGGTTTTCTATCCAGCGATTCCTTCAAAGGGATATCCAGGCTAATTGTGGTGAAAGAGGAAGAGATGAAGCATGTAGTTCATATTGAACCAGATCCTAAGTGTGTAGTTGCTGAAGCCTTTTACAAAGACCCTCAAATCTCAACAAGGAATGACAATCCCAAGGTTAAAGGGAAGGTAAAAGTGGAACCAAAGCAGATAAAAAAGGAGTCTCAAGTAACTTTGATCCCTTAAGCAATAGTTTGGGATACAATTGAGTATAAGGTGAAAACCAAGGGGGTCTAAAAACCTTCTCAAAGTTTAGAGTTTTACTCACCCTGGAGTTCAAAGAGAAAGAGATTGATGTTACAAAAGGTGTGATGGGTAAGATTCTGAAGCTGAAGATGTCTGGATTTGGATCCTGTTATGGAACATCGCTAGATGTTGATTCCATTCCAACTTAGAGGTGAGTACTGTCAAGCTAAGCGGCGTTAAACAAAGCGCTGAGTGGGAGGCAACCCACTATTTGGAGTCTAGATTAGTTGTTTTTCAATTTTGAGTCAGTTTTAGTCTTAACTTACTTATTTTTAGTTTTGAGTTCAAAGTGTTTCAGGTTATTACTGGTGAAAATTCTTCAAGACATTTCGGGTTATCTCTTATCTAATTTTCATTACTCATCTTTCTCACTTGAATTGTAGGCTATTTGGATGGTTTCTCTCTTGATTCTTGCTAATTCTGATTAGTATTGCTTAGATCATTGCTCACCATTCACCACTTTTCTTGATGTTTTTACTTGAGTTGATTTTAGATTCATGAATCGTTTGGTTTTTCTCGTTAAGTAATTCTTGATTCTTGCTAATTATAATTAGTATTGCTTGATCATTGCTCTTTACTTACTGTTGAATCAAGACTTAAAAATTAGGTTTAGGTCTTTGATCATGTGGGCAAAAGCTAGGAAGAAATTGATATATCTTTAGAAGAGTCATTACATGGATATTTATACTAAGAATACATGCTTGAAACCCTAATTACATATTTTGACCTAATGGGCTTTGGCAAAAAGGCCCAGCTTGTCAGATCAGCCCAACTCGTTTCAGGCCTTCTAGGTTGTCGCCCACATGGGCCTTCAGTTGAAATGGGCTTTTGGTTGGGTGCTAAACCCGGTTCAATACAATTTTGCACTTCACCCGAAGCTCTAATCCTTGCCCGTTGGATCTCCCATAGTTACAGGTACTCTTAATGTAAAGGACTTGCAACAAAAATGTATTAATTTTTACTTTTTCAATGTTTCAGCATTTATACAGGTGAAGACCTGTGTGGAGACATGCACAAAGCAAATGTGAATACCGGGGAGGCCTGTTAAGTAGTTTCAAGCTCAGCCTGGTTTTCAATTTATATATATACTCTTTGAATTCTTACATTAGTATTGAGGGAGCAGCACAATATGGCATCCATATGGTTCCAGAGTTCCTCAAGCAATGCGTCTCCTTCACAAGCTCCACACAGGTCTTCACCTGTATAAATTATGAAACATCGAAAAAGTAAAAATTAATACATTTTTGTTGTAAGTCCGGTAACTAAATAAAAAACCAAACCGAACCAAAGTCAAGTATTAAAAACCAAATACATATGTTAGCATCTGATCTACGACTCGGAGCTTCACAGTCAATGTGAAGTCGTACCCGCGGGAGGTATATTATAAAGTTGTATGATTTAATGTCGTTCATGTACGACTTTGATCCATGCGACTATACACTTATAATTCGAGTTAGTCGGTTAGGAAGTCTTAGTCAATTTTCCGGAAGTTTTTTTTTTTGTCAACTATTTTTTTTTTCCGGAAGTTTTTGTTTAGTTTGGGAAGTTTTTCTTATTAATTCGTGTTTGGACGACTTATATGCTCATATAAGTCGCATGCTTTGAAGTCGTGTTTGGACGACTTATATACAATAAGTCTTTTGTGACGTCTTATTGTATATAAGTCGTCCTTAACCAGTCCCTTAGCCAGATGAGTTCATTGAACGTGCATGACTTGATTCACAGTTCCTTTCTAAATGAATGTTAAAGGGGTAAATGAATATGAATGCATTGTGGAAGTTGGAATTGGTCTGTGATAAGCTGTGATGTGTATGGCTAAAGTTTTTAAGTAGGATGAGCTTAGGATTGCATTCTAGAACCAATAACTTGGACATTGATACTACATGTGTTAGAAACATATTTTGGTTCTGAGTTCCCACTTTCAAACCTCTCACCCAGACTTCTGAATTACTTACTTGAGGACAAGCAAGGATTTAGTTTGGGGGAGTAGAGTTTAGTAGGTACTGATCATGTTTACTTGTTTTCTTATTTCGATTTTTCATCTAAGGCATACAAAAACCATAAAAACCTGAAATTTTTTCGAAAATTGTTTTTCACAANGTTTTTTTCAAAAATTGTTCTTAAAAAAAACAAAGTGTCATTGTAGTTGCATTCCATGTAGTCGCATATAGGATGTTTAAAACTTCATATAGTTGCATATGCATAGGGAACTAGGATGTTAGCAACTTTGTAAGTATGTTGTTTTCTCATAAAGTATCAATGCCCTGATTGTTGGTTGTCTAATGCATTCTGATTAAATTTGAAGTAAGACTGCACCATACTTGG
>OVBE01002353.1:0-31029 GCA_900406425.1 Iberis pinnata | reverse complement strand
GGGGGTTTCCCCCCCCCCCCCCCCGTAAGCCTCTCCAAGGAGAAAATTCTCGTAAAAGAAATGTAGCCATAGCTAGGGGATCTCCAAGCAAAAGAGAAAGTGAGAAATCTCATTCCCAAGAGGATATTCCTCCTCCTTCAAGGGAAGAGCAGCCCCCTATTAATCTCATTCCAGCGATAGTAAGGAAAAGAGTGGATTTTTGGAATCCACAAACTCCTCTTCCTTAGTCGTAACATCATGGAACTGTCAAGGGATTGACAACCCCATGACGGTTCGTAGACTCCGGGAATTTCGCAATGGATTCTACCAGGATATTCTCTTTCTTATGGAGACAAAAAATTGTGACGATACAATTCTCTCAAAGACACGTTGTTTGGGCTATGAATATCACTTTATAGTCTCCTATGTTGGAACTAGTGGTGGGTTAGGCCTCTGGTGGAAAAATGATATTGATCTAGTGGTCCTTAGGTCTTCACCAAACTTCATTGATTGCCAACTTACCTATAAGGCCAAGATCTTCTTCTTAACTTTCGTGTATAGGGCTCCAATCAAGGAAGATCGTCGTCAAGTGTGGGATTCTATCTCTCTTTTTGCATCCCTCCGATCATAATCATGGCTTTTAACAGGAGATTTCAATGAGATTCTTGACAATCAAGAGAAACAAGGAGGAGTGGTTTGCAAACAAGGAACTTTCATTGATTTTAGAAGCTTCATCTCCCGCAATGGTTTGTTTGATGTTAAATTTACCGGGAATCCTATGTCTTGGAGAGGATCGCGATATGATTACTTTGTTAGAGAAAGATTAGATAGAACTCTGGGCAATGCTTCATGGTTTGATCTCTTTCCTTCAAGTAAGGCCCAATATCTTCGCTTTGAGGGTTCGGACCACCGTCAGCTTATTACCTGCTTTGACGTTTCCATTCCAAAGCGTTAAGGGCTATTTCGTTTTGACAATAGATTGAGACAAGATGCTGTTTTTGCAGATTTTATCCACAACACTTGGAACCAATTCTCGTCGGCCTCTCTTAGTTCCCGAATTGATAACTGTAGGCAGAAGATTATATCCTGGACAAAACTAAACAAGATTAACTCCAGCAAGAAGATATCTCAATCACAACAACTATTGGAGGTAGCTCTATATGAGGACCCTCCGAATACGCATAAAATCACAGCTCTTACAGCTACCCTCGAAGTCTCTTATGCACAAGAAGAACTTTTTTTGCGACAAAAAAGTAGATTTAATTGGCTCCAAAAAGGTGATAAGAACAACACGTTCTTCCATGCTATTACTAGAGCTCGGAGATCACAAAACCGACTTACAATTATCGAAGATAACAAAGGTATTCCTCAATTTGAGGATCATGATATTAGTAGAATAATCTTTGATTATTTCTCAACCATTTTTTTCTCAAGGTATTGTTGATCTCTCTGTTGTTGAAGAGGCTTCAGATCCAATTATCACGGCAGAGATGAATAGCTCTCTAATTTTGATTCCTGATGATATGGAGATAAAGGCATCCTTATTTGATATGCACCCGACCAAGGCCCCGGGTCCTGACGGTTTTACTGCGGGTTTTTTCCAAACTTTTTGGACAATAGTGGGCGATACATTAATTGAAGAGGTACAACTTTTCTTTAATAGTTGCTCCTTTCCTAGAAGACAAAACGAGAGCCATATAAGACTCATCCCCAAGATTTTAAACCCTTGCAAAGTGTCTGATTATCGTCCCATTGCTCTTTGCAATGTGTTTTACAAGCTAATTGCAAAGATTCTGGCGAAAAGACTACACTTCATTCTCTCCCTACTTGTCTCGGAAAACCAATTGACCTTTGTTCTGGGAAGAGCTATTACGGAAAGTGTCTTAATAACCCTATACATACCATTAGAGGTTCTAAGGCTTAAAAGCGAGGTTCGATGGCCATAAAGACTGACATGAGTAAGGCCTATGATAGGATTGAATAGAACTTTCAAGAGAAAGTACTTGTCCGGTTGGGATTCCATCAAGTATAGATCGGATGGATAATTGAATGTGTCTCCTCAATCTCGTATTCCTTCCTACTTAATGGCTCCCCCCCAAGGTCGTGTTCTACCCTTACGAGGACTCCGGCAAGGAGACCATCTATCTCTGTGTCTTTTTATTCTGTGCTCCGAAGTTCTCTCTGGACTCTGTCGGAAAGCACAATCATCAGGGCTGCTACCAGGTGTTAGAATTTTGAAGCAAAACCCTCGGGTAAATCACCTTCTTTTTGCGGATGATACTATGTTTTTCGGTTTAGCAAATGCTACACACAGCCGCTCTCTCGCCTCAATCCTTCAAAGGTATTAAAAGGCTTCCGGTCAAGTTATTAATTTTGATAAGTCCTCTANTTGATTCCCCCCCCCCCCCCGAGACCCGTGCTATGGTCAGGAATATCCTGAGTATCTTTAGAGAGGGGGGATCGGGCAAATATTTGGGAGTACCAGAAAACTTTGGTTTACGAAAGTCGGATATCTTTAGCGAGATTGTGGATAAAATTAGACAAAGATCGCATAGCTGGACGACTAGATTCCTCTCCCATGCCGGGAAGCAAATAGAGCTAAAATATGTGCTTCTTACAATGCCATCTTACACTATGTCTTGTTTCAAGATTCCACTATCGCTATGTAAGAGAATACAATCAATTCTAACCCTCTTCTGGTGGGATTCTAATCAAGATAAGAGAAATATTTGTTGGGTCGCTTGGAATAAACTCTCTATTCTGAAAAATGCTGGGGGTTTGGGTTTTCGCGATATTGAATCTTTCAATGATGCTTAATTAGCAAAAATTAGTTTGCACATTCTCTCTGATCTAGGCTGCTTACTAGCCCGTGTTTTAATGTCCAAATATTGCGACTCTGCCTCCTTTATGGATGTTACACCACCATCAAGATCTTCACATGGTTGGCGTGGTATTTAAGCGGGTCGGGATATACTCAAACAAGGCCTCGGGTGGCTTCTAGGTAACGACTCTAAGGTAAGAGTCTGGAGGGACCCTTGGCTCTCCATCTTCAAGCCGTTTACTCCTTTAGGTCCAATCCCAGAAGGCTTAGAGGATCTTCGAGTTAATGCTTTGCTCCACCCTTTCTCTAGGGAATGGAACTAGCAATACATTCGGGAACTCTTTCCTCACTATGAGGAGCTGATAAAATCTTTACACCCCCCCCCCTTTTCCTTCAATAGTGAGGACAAATATGCATGGCTACCGGTTAAATCCGGAAATTATTCTACTCGGACTGGGTATGGTTTAATCACAACAAAACAGATTTCACCAACTCACTTAAATTTCAAATGGTAGTCTAACCTCTAGAATCTCAAGACTAGCCCAAAGGTTAAGACCTTCCTATGGAAAATGATGGCAAAAGCTCTGCCCACAGGATCCCAATTGGCTAAGAGAGGTGTTCCACTAGCTCTTCTTTGTGCTTGGTGTGGTGTACCTAAATCTACTGATTATATTTTCCTTAACTGCCAATTTGCTAAGGAGGTATGGCAGGCTGTCCCCTTACTATACCTTCCTGTAACAAATGATGAAACTCTATCCAGCTTTATGACAAAAGCTAAGCTAGCCCGTGTTCTTCTCCAACAGGAATACACTCAGCCTCTGTATTCTGTTGGTTTCTTTGGAACATCTGGTTGGCCCGTAATAATCTCATCTTTTCGAACAAGAGTTTCATGGCAACCGAAATCATGACTAAGTCGATTGTTGAGTCAAAGGAATGGGAAGCGGCTCAGGATTTACTCGATATGCCTAAACCATCACGATCTCTCTGCCCTATCCCTTCTATCTCCTCTGTTTATTTGTGTTTTGTAGATGCTGCCTGGGATCAGTCTTCTAAAAGTTGTGGATTCGGCTGGACTTACACCAGTTATGATGAATACTTCCAAGAGGAGCACCTATTACGAGGCAGTGTATCATCTTCACCCTTAGTGGTTGAAGCTAAAGCTCTTAAAGAAGCAATCGTGCACTCTATCAACCTACAGAGAATAGAAGTCCGGTTTCTATCAGATTCAACGACTCTCATCTCCCTCTTAAATTCTTAAGCCTCATCGAATAATTATATTCTCTACTATGTGATATCCGCAGTTTAATGTCAGAGTTTTCCTTTGTCTCTTTTAGTTTTATTTTCCGTAAGGATAATGTTATTGCAGATAAACTAGCTAAGCAGGCCCTTCGAAGCCATGTAGCTCTTTCTACTTAAACTCTGTTTGTTATGTTTTATTGAATGGAATGCAGTGTTTGACAAAAAAGTAAATATTCTTGTAGATATTCGTCACAAGGAAATGGTATCCGGGTAGGTATCGCATAAATAGCCTAACATTGTCAAGTTGGAGGGAAAGTAAACAACGCGTGATTAATAGTCTCACTTTCTGCTCCACATCTAACACATATTGCATCAGGAAAAGTTTATGTCTTCGCAATTGCTTAGAGATCGCTAAAAGTCCAGATAGAGTCTGCCACGGAAAATGGCGTAATTTAGGCAAGATGGGAAGTTTTCATATCCGCAGTTTTAGCCCATTGATCGAAGGTACGAGGATATCAAAAAGAAAATCTTGATTGGTGTTAGTTATGGCCAACTCATAACCTGACTTAACGGTATAAAATTTCAAATTTGGTACGGCGCCAAACATACACATCTGAAAGACATATTGATGGTCGAAGGCTCAAACTAAATGAAATATCTGCAGGAACAATTATATTTCTAATTTGGCATATTCCACAAAGAGGTATCCTCCACTAAAAGTTCGGATACCTATAAATCTATATTTGTAATCCTTACCCGTCAATCAATATTTTTATTTAAAAATATGTATATTGTTGGTGAAAAAAGTATATATGTGTACTATTCTTTTTCGGTTTTTTTAAAACCATTTGATTTTGAAACTGTCCATGTAATTTTTTCTTTTTATTTCGTCATCTTAAATCATAATTTGCATATTGTCTGACAAAAAAAAAAAAAAAAACTATTAAAAAATGTTTCCACTAAAAGCATGAGAAAAAGCAATCACAAGATCAATTCCAGGTTCTTTTTTTTCCAACTGAAATACCATTAAAGTGGATCAACCACCAAAAAGCAGAGTCATAAAGATATACAAGAAAGTAAATAACAGAGCAACATAGCAAAAGGAAAGGAAGAGGAATATCAAAGCTCCTCCGAAGAGAATAACGACTTTAACCAAATCGGAGGTACCGACGCAATGTAAGATTGCCAATGATTTGATTAAAGAACACTCGAAGCAATGAGATGCGGTCCTCTGTTCCTATGGCGAGGATCAACTACAAACGACCAAGAGAAAAACAAGGAGAGAGAGGCTAATAGATTATCAAAATATGGAAGGAGAAAAAGGTCCGACGGCGAAGCAGATTTAATCGAATTAACCAGCTTCCTAGATTCCAAGGCAAAGATGATGTTGGTAAACTTTAAGGAGACCATGTCTGAGCCTGCCCAATAAACCACTTTGGCCAGAGCTTCGGAACTATTAGACAGCATAGAGAAGGAACAGCGAGAGTGAAGGAAAACAGAGCCTCTGAAGTCTCGAAGAACCCATGCTGCTCCTGCGATTTTCCTTTTACCTCACCATCGAAAACCTATATTGCACTTTATAGAAGGAGGGATCGGAGGTTTCCAGTAACTTGAGCCTACCTTTGCAATGTTCAGAACCAGAGAGCGATTTGATTCGTTTGCAATAAACCATAGATCCGCATCTGATTTAAAATTTTGAGCAGCTAAGGGAGGAGAGAAAAGCTTCCCTTCAATGAAGAAGTTGTTCCGGCTTTTCCATATTCCCCATAAGAACCAAGGAACTGCTCTTCGTCATTCCCATGAGATAACATGATCTTTCCAAACTTCCATAAGGTGAGACATATTGGCATAGATGGAAGAGGAGTGGAAGTCACCTTGAGGTCTAGGTAGGTTAGAGAAGGCCCATATTTGTCTTGCATAGTCGCATGAGAATAGACAGTGATTAATGGTTTCATTCTCCTCATTACAAAAGGCACAATGATTGTATACTCTCATCTTCCTTTTAGCTAGATTTCCTAGGACCAGTAAGGCATTGTTAAGAATCTTCCAAACAAAAGATTGAAGCTTTGGAGGAGCTTTTAACAACCAGGAATGTTCCTTTAAGGGGATTAGGGATGGAAATGCACTTAAGTCTGCTATAAGAGAAGAGAACTTAAGATTGTGAGCAAGATCATAAGCCGATTTCACTGATATCACACCATTCTTTGCATTTTTCCAAACCAGAAAATCTTCTGAAGATAGAATCGGTTTGATGCTTCTAATTCTGTCTATATCATCTCTGTAAAACCAATGAGAAAAAGACTCTTCATCCCAAGAACCCGAAGCTGGCAGCAAGAGCTCACTAACTTTCATATCCAGTGAGATTGGAAATTGTTTGATAAAAGGAGCTCTTGTCCCGTTTTGAAGCCAAGGCGATGTCCAGACATAGGTACTCTCACCATTACCTATTCCCACTCTTGATCCTTTTAGAATTAACTCCTTTCCAGCCATTAAACTCCTCCAGGCAAACGAAGGCCTTGATCCTAAAGATGATGAGGCAAAGTTCGAATGTGGGTAGTATTTGCTTTTAAAAAATCTTGCACAGAGGCTGTTGGTATTAGAGATAAAACTCCATCCCTGCTTAGCTAACATTGTGTCATTGTAGCATTCCAAATCTCTGAAGCCCATACCTCCCATATTTTTTGGGAGACAAAGATTTTCCCAACTTACCCAGGCTATTTTCCTTCTGCCTAGAATTGAGTTCCACCAAAACTCAATCATTACCGATGTTAAAGACTTACAAGTTTTCTTGGGAAGCTTGAAGCATGACATCGTGTGGGATAGGAGAGATAAAGCCACAGCTTTTAGTAGTGTTTCTTTGCCACCATGGGAGAGTAACTTCCCAAACCAACCACACATCTTTGATCTTAATTTCGAATGAATGAAATCCAAGAGATTGACCTTTGATCCCGAGAAAATTTCTGGTAATCCTAGGTACTTTGAAGAACCACCAAGATTCGTGATGAGGAGAAGCTCTTTTATGAACTGCCGATAGAAGATATCTATTTTTGAACCGAAAGTGATTGCTGATTTATCATAATTAATTCTCTGTCCCGAGATTCTGGAATAGAGGTTCAATAAATCTTTAGGCGCTATGCATTGTCTGAAGGTTGCTTTACATATTAGCCAGTTGTCGTCTGCGAAGAGTAGATGAGTTATAGATGGACCTTCATAATGCAATTTAAATCCCTATATAAGACCCAATCTTTTTGCCTTGTGTAGGGAGTGGGATAGACCTCCAGCGCAAATGACAAAGAGGAAAGAAGATATCGGATCACCTTGGCGGATTCCTCTTTTTGGAGCAATTAATCCATCAAGTTGGTCATTCATGAGGACCGAGTAGGTTACTGATGAAATGCATGCCAGAATCTAATTTATCCATAATTGACAAAAACCTATGGCACCAAGCATTGATTTAATATAAGTCCATTCTACCCTGTCGAAGGCTTTAGACATGTCCGATTTTACTGCAATAAAATTATTTGAATTTGTATCATTGGAATGCAAGCTATGAAGAATCTCGTGAGCCGTAAGAATATTATTAGAGATAAGACGATTGGAGACGAAGGCTGATTGCTCTAGAGATATGAGGATAGGCAAAATTGGTTTTAACCTTGAAGCAAGAATTTTTTGCAATTATTTTGTATATGACGTTGCATAAGCTGATGGGCCGCAGGTCAGTCATCTTACATGGGTCCGGCACTTTCGGAATCAGAAAAATGTGTGTGTAATTCCAAGATGTCGGCATAATTCCAGACTCCAAAAATTGCAGAACTTCTTTTGTCACTTTGTCTTTGATAATGTCCCAGTCATTCTGATAAAACAATCCCGTGTACCCATCTGGACCTGGAGAACTATTAGCATCAATCTAGAAAACCGCTGCTTTTATCTCCTCCTCTGAAACAGGTCGAGATAGAGAGGCATTCATGTCTTCCGTAATTACTGGAGTGAAATCTGTGAAGAAGGCACTGACGTCGGCTTCCTGGTTCGTCACATCAGATGCAAATAAATCAGAGAAATAGTCAACAACAATTTGCCCCTTCAAAACTTCTTCTGTTTTGAGATGGCCTTTATCATCCTCGAGAGAGGCAATTGAGTTCCTAGCCCTTTATGCCTTGACGGAGTGATGAAAAAACTTTGTGTTTTTGTCCCCTTCGCATAACCATTTTTCCCTGCTCTTTTGTTCTTAAAAATTTTCATCATCACGGTAAGCTTTTATCAATTCTTTCTTTATCTTGTACATTGCGGTCGTAGAAGGATAAATACTAGATTGCATCTGCTCCAACTCCAGATCTAGTTTTTTATTTGATCAGAAGCATTAGTGATGTTTGCTCTCTTCCAATTGCTAAGTATCCTTATTCCTTTGATTAAACTTTGGGTCAAGGAAAGCCGATGGTCAAAGGATGACCAAGCTTCTGCAAATCTCACTTTAGAGAGGGGAATAAGAGAAATCCTTTTGTCAAAAGGAAACTGTCCTCTGAAATTAAGATGATCTTCCATAAAACGAACAAAGACTGGACGGTGATCGGATCCTCTTTTATCTAGAAAGTGCTGGGTATCCAATGGAAAAAGATTATTCCAATCATTGTTGGCGAAAAATCTGTCTAACTTGGAGTGAATCCACCAATCGCCACGCTTTCCACTCCACGTAAAAGGATTTCCCCTACTTCTCAGTTCTTTTAATTTGCAGGCTGAAATCATGTCTGAGAAAGGTTGATAGTAATTAGGGGGTCTCAAAGGGCCACCTTTTTTCTCCCGAGTGAAGTAGGTCATTATAGTCTCCTATAATGCACCAACTTTCTTGTCTAAGAGACCCTAGACGCGTAATGCGTTCCCATAGTCTGTTACTGAATTTTTTAATAGGAAAACCGTAAATACAAGTCAAACCAAAAGATATGTTCCCATAACAAACTTTTACATCGATAAAGTTTTTATTAACAAAAAGGATTTCTACATTGACGGAGTTTTTCCAAAAAAAGCTAAACCGCCGCTAAGACCTTCAGGTTCCACTGTATAAAGGTGGTCATAACCTAAACCGGCTTGTAATTCCAAAAGAACGCGCTTCTTATTTTTAGTTTCTTGCAAAAAAAGCATATCAGGGAAATAAGACTTCCTTAATTCCCTTAGTCTCAGAACCTCCAGGTCTTGCACGCGACCGATACCCTGGCAGTTCCAACTAAGAAGACTCATTGACCCTGTGGCAACCCCTTAACGGGCCTACCATAGATATTGAACGCTTGGAACTAGATGGAACATCAATAGGAGCAGAAGATCTCTTTCTCTTTACCTTTGGGCTATCTTCAAGCATTAACTGATCATATAGAACTCTTGTTTTTTGCTTCCTTCTTTTGAATCTACCAGGCCTTTTTCTTGAAGATCCATGATTCATACATGACCCGGATGCAAAGGATTGAGATAAGCCTTTGGAATATACCATAGGTTCAGGTTGAAATGGGACTATGGCTGTCTCAAAGGGGTAAGAAATCTCTGCTTTAGAGTCTGCAGGGAATTGCAATCTGAGAAGGGCAGAATCTCTATCACTAGCAATTGCAGATGCTAAAAGCTTTCCACTGGAATGGGCACTTGGTGATTCTGAAGATGGCTTTTTAGAGAAGTCGAATAGCAGGCCTTTGCCTTTGTCAACCTTGCTAGAGATTTTAGGAATTGGTTCCAGACGTAACACTAGATTCTCTGCAAGTAAATCATTTTCGACACTCTTGATAGAGGTTTTGACACAGTCCTGTCTTATGAAAAGCTCTTCTGCAGGACCAAATTGGAGGTTTGCGCATCTCTTGAAGAACTTCAGGGGCTATCTTGAATCTGCCTGATAAAGAATCAAAGCCAACCTGTTCTTCTGATATAATTCCAAAGAGAGGATCAGTAGGAGTAATGATCATATTGAGGTTGGGGGAGACTGTTGGTTGAGATGCCTTAGAGGAACCTTGAGCTGAGTCTTCATGAGTATATGGGCAAGATACTTGATCATGAGTCATACGTTGACAACTATAGCATCTTTTTTGAATTCGTTCAAACTCGAAAAGCACCTTCGTTGTTTCACCAGAAGGAAGGGTAATAACTCTGAATCTCCTTAGCGGCTGGTTGATATTTAGCCTAACTTGAACTCTAACAAAGTCCCAAGATTGAGATTTGGAGGCCAATTCTAGAACTTGTCCAGCAAATTCCCCTAGACGCAAGATGGCTTTTTCATAGTAGTGATTAATCGGAATATTGCAAATTCGAACCCAAACTGAGACAAACTGCAGATAATCAGGTGAAGGAGAGGGAGACCATCGATCTAGAAAAAATACCCAATTGTTGAATGTCTGGAGACCTTTGCTTAATACTAGTTCGATATCATGGTTATACTTGAAAATAAACTGGAAGGATTCTAGGGATAGGGCGACTCCTCTTACACGGTCGTACAATTGCCACTTTCTCGGCATTTCCAGTATGAAGGCCGCCATATCTTGTTGAGCTGGATTTAAGAGTGTACCGAATAAACTGAGAGAGTTTTTCTCCGCCGAGCTGTATTCTTGATCAGAAGGCCAGATATACGGTTCTTCATTGTCTTCTAGTTTGATTTTACTTATCTCTCTGCTAATATCATCAGACATGATTACGAGAAGCAGAAGACTAACGCGAATTGAGGTGGAGACGATCGAATTGAAGATGAAGATGATCGAACTTTTTAGCACCAGAACCAAGAAATCCTTGAAAGATACTAGGTAGATAATAGGCCACGTTAGCAATATCTGATAAATTTACACTGTTGGAATACTCTATCGGGTAGAGAGAGTTCTAAGCTAGAGTTCTTAAATATGGTCTATGGATTTAAGTTTATGTGGATCGTTCCAATTCCATGTTCTTTGAAGCCCAATTAAATTCAAGTCGGTATATAAAGAAAATGAGATAAACCAAAATTGCACCTTAACTATAACCAACCAATTACAATTGGAGCTATACTAGTTTAGAGCTCTTTACATCCATCCAATTTTTTTATGCTGAACTTTAAAACTCTTTAATTTTCTACCTGAATTTAGATTGCTCCTTATCTAATCTTTGCAACTTTATCCATCTAATTTTTTTCCTCGTGAACTTTGGAGCTCCTTAATTTCCCAACCGAATTTAGATTGCTCATTACCCGATCCCTTCAACTATTCGTTCTCATCATTATACCCCCAAACGACTAATTTACGATTTTTTTATATTTTAAATGTTAAATTTATTAATCAAAAGCAAATGTTATTTACAAAGAAATAAAGAATGTTGGTTATAAATAAAGCCGGTCAGGTATGTGGTTCTAAAGTGGAATTCATGGATGCCTCGTTAAAACCTGAATCTAGGGAACCCAGTGGGATAGAACTAGATTTAGAAAAAAGAGTACAAACCATGTTTTTCGAGCAAATACCAAGAAGGAAAGAGAAGTCAACAACAGTAGGGAATAATATGACATTGTTGGTAAAGTAGCTATGTTGGGTGTAGGCTATTCCATCGTCTATCTAGGTGATGATGACGTGATTGCTCTCCATAATTGAGGCTTAGTATTCGATCTCGAATTGTACGAGTCATGTTGGATTGTGGTAGCTGTTTTGTGCGGTTGTCCGTGTCTTCGTCCATTCTGATCCCTCCATACATGATATATTGTTGCTTGGAAGAGAGTTTCAACAGGATTAAGTCGTGAAACAGGAGTGTCCGGTGCCTAATTGTCGCTAAAATCCTGATCCAATCTGGGGTTAGACGCCGTGAGAGGATAGGGGAGGTGAGCCCTGACCATATTGTGTACGTATATGGGCAAGTAAAGAACAAATGTTCGCGAGTCTCGTCCGATTCTCCGCATAAAGCACATGGAATAGCTTGTCCCCATGCGCGTATTTGCCGACCTGTTGATAACCTGTCAAGAATAGCAAGCCAAGCAATGAAAGCATAACGTAGGATAGACTGAGAAAACCAAATAGTGGAATGCCAAGAGAGAGTAGGGTTAGAGGGGCAATTCTGTTTCCAAGTCGCTGAGCTTGAGAAGAATGGCTTATAATGGTCAGGTTCGTGACGCCAAAGACGAGTGTTAGGACCAAGATGAGGTTGTGGAATCGGCAAGGTGAGGATATGTTGGTGGAGTTGACAAAGAGCCGGACAACGTGACCGACGTATACGCCAGGTGGATTCGCACACAACATTGGCTACGGTAGCCACCCGAGGTATGCTGAGCTCTCTTAAGCCTGCTTCACCTGTGAATGAGAGAAAGGGACCGAAAGGAGACCAGTTGTTATACCAGAAAGATGTGTCACAGCCGTCATTGACAGTAGATTTGAAGAATGTTGCAGCAAGTGGTCGCAACTTAAGGAGTTTACGCCAAATCCATAAGCCACGAGAGTTTTTAGGGTGTGTCCCAGAAAGTCACTTGTCGGAGAAGGTAGTGCCTGGTCCAAGACATACAGAGAGTGGTAGTATTTGTATGTAACCGCCATATGAGGGATAGTGAGAAAATCGTTGATGTATCCTCAAACCGTCGAATACCTAAGCCACCCTACGGCTTAGGACGACAAATATGATCCTAAATTACCTTGGCATGTGAGGCCATGGAAGGTGAACCCGTCCATAGGAAATTACTGCAAATACTTTTAAGAGTGCGAAGACAACTCTTTGGTAATCGGAAAGCAGATTGCCAGAAGTTTATGGTACTTACAATCACTGATTGGATCAACTGTAAAAGACCTGCATAAGAAAGAAGCTTAGAGGACCAAGAATTAAGACGAGAGCGAATACGATCAATGAGGGGGGGGGGGAATATTCGGTGGAGGTAAGGCGTTTGGTTGTGAGCGGCAAACCAAGATACCGAATTGGTAATGCTGCACAACAAATGCCGTGAGTATCGAGCATGTGTGTGAACGCTGGATTGGGAGAGGCCATGAGGAAATCAGAATATTTTGCGAGGTTGACTTGAAGGCCGGAAGCATCATCAAATGTCTGCAAAACTCGTAAAACCCCTTCTAGAGATGTTGTTGAGCTATATGAGAAAACCACGATATCATCGGGAAAACAAAGGTGGGTGAGGTTCAGAACTTGGCATTGCGGATGATAGCCAATATGCCCTGAAACTGCAGCTGCATTTGGGAGCTTAGTCAAGACATTGTTAGCAAGCACGTATAAGTAGGGGGAAAGAGCACAACCTTGACGAATTCTCCAAGAGCTAGGGAAGTAACCCGCAAGTTCACCCTTGACGGATATAGAGAGAGTAGCAGTGGTGAGGCATAGCCGGATTCAGTGAATGAAGATATGCGGGAAGTAAAGAGCCTGAAGGGTAGCAAGGATAAAGTCCCAACTTACGGTGTCAAAAGCTTTAGCAATATCAATTTTGAGGGTACATGGGGATGAAGTATCCGGTTTGTGGTAGTCTTTGACTAATTCCATAGCTAGAAGAACATTTTTCAGTTAGAGACGGTCTTTGATGAAGGCGCTTTGGTTGGGTTCAATGATATCGGGTAAAAGGAGCTTGAGACGGTTTGCAAGTATCTTAGAGATGACCTTGTAGACAATTTTGCAACAGGAGATGGGTCTGTAATCTTTCATCGTGTGTGGATCATCGCCTTTTGGGATCAACGCGACCAAAGTTGCATTAACTCCTTGCGGGAGGAATCCATAAACAAAGAAAGACTGAATTGCGGTAATGAAATCTTGCCCAATAATAGGCCAAACTGCTATAAAGAACTCTACAGTGTATCCATCAGGTCTCAGAGCTTTGTTGGGTGGCATGGAAAATAAGGTGTGCTAGAATTCCTTTGCAAGTATAGGCCTCGTCAGATTGCCCCTGCATCCAAAGAACAACGATATGTAAGTAAGGTCTCAAGAGAAAGGGAATCAAAAGTAGTAATGGTGTGGCGGGTTGTTGCAAGGAAGTCGTGAAGTGTCGAACGGCTTCGTCTTTTATCTTGCTAAGGTCTGTGGTCACACGACTCGAGGGGAGAGTGAGTCATCGAATGAAGTTTCTGCTTGTACGGGTTGAGGCGATGCAATGGAAAAAACGATATTGTGGTCGCCATGTCGTAACCACGTTATGCGAAACTTTTGCTGGTATAGTTTCTCCTTGGCGTTAGCAAAAGTATCCCATGTCCGAGCTGCTGTTGCTTCACTCGAAAAGGTGGCTGGGGTTGGAGTGAGTAAAGATTGGTTTTTAGTGGCACAAAGTTGATCATAGGTTGCGCTTGTTCTAGCCGAGATATCACTATAGTTGGTACGATTTATGTGGCGAATGGCCTGCTTAAGCCGCTTGAGTTTCATGTGAAAAAGACGGAGATCAACTCTAGAATGGTATAATGTCGGTGTTGTCAGCCAGGATTCACCGGTAATCTGCATAAAATAGGGATGATCAATAATAAAATTATTGAACTTAAATGGTTTACGAGAAGCGAGATGGGTGGCTGTTAGGTGTATGACGCAGCGGGCGTGGTCGGAAACACCATTGACTTCGAAAGCTGCATACGATCTTGGAAAAGAATTGATCCAGGAGTCATTAACGAGACTTTGGTCCAATTTTTTGGCAACGGGATCAGCAATGCGATGATTAGACCAAGTAAAACGGGGTCCAACATAAGCGAGGTCCGCAAGATCCAATCGATTCACTAACTCTTGAAATTGGAGCATTCCAAGAGGAAATTGTCCATGGTGGTTTGAGTGGTTGGAGGAGGATAAGATTTCATTAAAATCTCCAAAGATCAGCCAGGGAATTGATGAAGGACCATAAAGACGCCGACTTTCGAGTAGTGCATTCCATAGTTGAATGCGATATGCCTGAAAATTCGAAGCATAAACACATGATATTAAAGCAATAGTGCCAGACTCCAAAGTGACTAGTACAATAATTAATTGAGAGGTAATAAGGAGAGGTGTGACAACAACTCCGTCTTTCCAGCAAACCCAAATACGACCCAGACGATGGGTCGTGTAGTTATGTAATGCACTCCACCCGGGAAGAGCAACATGCAAAACACGAGGAAAATTAGCAACTTGAACCAGAGTTTCTAATAAACAACCGAATTGTGGATTAGTTGCACGGATCCAATGTCGGACAATAGAATGTTTGTAAGACTGATTAAAGCCTCTCGTGTTCCAAGCGAAGATAGACATTAATCACTACTGTCTCCGTGAGGAGACATTGTTGTTTTGTTTTTTAAAGGCAAGCTGTTTGGTAGGTTTATGTGTGAGGTTCGGCTGGTCTTGCGGTTTTTTCTTTGTCCGTGTGCTATAACGGGTTGCGGTTGCACTGTCTATGGTGATGTGAGTGTCAGAGTCTGTGATTTGACCATCCTCCTTGCCATCGTCATTAGAATCTTTGGGAGTAACCTGTGCCAAAACAGAGAAACGAGATGGTGGTGAGAAAGTAACACGAGCCGCAATGGTAGCCGAAGCAAGTTTAGTAGGAGAGAAGGAGGAGGCACGTCCAGTCCTAACGATTGTGGACCACTCTGTTGTGTCTTGCGCGTCCTTGTAAAGACTTTGAGTTGGTAGTGTTGTAGGTGGAAGTTGATTGTCCACAACAGGAAGGTTGATCGGGGATGCACGTGCCGAAGGCGATGCATTGGTGAGTTTTGTCTCGAGAGCTGGTGCCGAGATTGAGATGCTGGCAAGGGCTTCATCATGTGCGGCTAGAATAATTTTTTTTGCGACCACGTCAATGGTGGATTGTATTGTGTCCTGTTGCGTGCTAGTTGTGATTTCCGAACCTGCAGGAACAGAGCCAAGGAGAGTGTTATTCGCATTAGGTAAGTCAATAGCAGTAGGATGTGATATGATGGGGGGGATTGAGTTGGATTAGTTGTTGCGCTTTTCTTTTTGAAATCCTGAGCCTTGTGGCCCCAGGTACTACATGTCGAGCATCTTGCTGGAAGCCAGGGATAAGACACCATAACCGGCGTTTCAATCCTGTCAAGTTGAATTTCCTCGATGAACTCTTTGTCAAGATTTGTTACAACCATGACCCGAGCTACATCAAGACGCATACATTTTTCAGTTGTGGGATGTAATTTTTGTGCAACACTAACAATGTCTCCTAAGAAAGGAAGACCTGCGTGTGGAAAAAGATAGTCAGGAACATTTTTGAAATCGACCCATAATGGCATAGTTGAAAGGTTCAGTTTTTCTTAAACTTTGGACGGGCTCCATTTTTGTACGACAAGGAGGATATCGGCAATATGCCAATAACGACGACGAAAAATACTTGCTCGGAGGTCCGACGAGGGAATATGAAAAAGAATTGTGTTAGCCTTAATGCATTGCACATCAACTTTTGCAGATTTTCTGTCACGCTTCCATAATCGGGTTACTGTAGCGTGTACTTTGCCAATGTGTGGAACATCACCAACAAAATACCCAACTAGAAAGTTGGACCATAAGGGCTTTGAATCTTGACGAACTTGTTGCGGTATTGTCGTTGAAGCAACACCAGGAGCGACCATGACAGAAGTTTCTTGAGTGTGTGATCGAACAAGAGAAGAATTATCATTAGCTTTCTAAGGATTCAATGTAGAAGCAAATTTCGGGTCTGCTTGTTTCGTAGGAGATATCGGGCTTGATGGAAAATTGGTTTCAACTGCGAGTGGGTTGGAGTGCTCTTGCACTGGAGGAGGAGCCTCCGTCATTTTGGGTCGGCAAAAGCGAAGCCGGACTGTAGTGTCGTGCCGGTGAAGTCAATTTAGGAAAGAAAGAAAAACCCTAGAATCACCTATAATTCGCCTCCTCAAATTAATTACAATTATTCCCTAATTTACGATTTAAATTATAAAAACGATAATAAATCACGTTTTAGTTTTATCCAATAAATTTTACGTTAATTATTTTCAATATTCTAATTTTTAATATTACTTCTAAACTAATACAACAAAAATACTTTAAAATCAATAAAAATAATAAATTTAATATTATAAAATTATAATATTTTAATT
Organism: Iberis pinnata; assembly: GCA_900406425.1. Lineage (NCBI taxonomy): Eukaryota > Viridiplantae > Streptophyta > Magnoliopsida > Brassicales > Brassicaceae > Iberis > Iberis pinnata. The sequence goes on along the minus strand of OVBE01002353.1, from coordinate 14,016 downwards.
AAAAATAAATTAAATATTTATAATATTTTAATTAAATAATAAACTAAAATATAAATTAAATATTTTAATTAAAATAATAAATTAAATATTTTATAATATTAAACGTTAAAATATTTTTAATATTAAACTTTACATTTAAATATTTTTAATATTAAATCTTACGCTAAAATATTTTTAATATTAATTTTAAACTAATACAAAAAAAAATTTTAAATCAATTAAAATAATAAATTATATATTTTATAATATTATAATATTTCAGAATAATAGATTAAATTAAAATATGTTTAATATTAGAAATTTAATATTTAATTTTGTTATTTTAATTGATTTAATAATATTTTATAATATTATAATATTGTAAAATAATAAATTAAAATATTTTTAATATTAAAAACTAAATATTGATTTATTATTTTATTTTATTTTAAAATATTTTAACTAAAATAATAAATTAAATAATTTACAATATTATAATATTTTTAAATATTTTTGTTGTATTAATGTAAAAGTAATATTAAAAATATTTTAACGTAAGATTTAATATTAAAATATTTTAACTTAAAATTTGTTGGGTTAAACTAAAACGCGATTTTTTATCGCTCTTGATAATTTAAATTGCAAATTAGTGTTCTAAATCATTTTAGGGGTAAAATGATGAGAACGATAGTTGAGGGGTCAGGAGCAATCTAAGTTCATGTGGAAAATTAAGGAGCTCCAAAGTTTAAGAGAAAAAGTTGAGGGGAACAATTAAAAAGCAATCTAAATTCATATAAAAGAGTAAAAAACTCTAAAGTTCACAAAAAAAAAAAATTAAATGAACAAAGTTGAAGGGATAGTGAAGTTAAAGTTTTTTTAAAAAGAGTAATAACGTAATAGAATATTCTCAAAGCAAGCACCGGAGATTATATTACCATCATTATATCTGCTGCATATTATTTGTTTCCAATCGTGAGTTACACTTTGAACCTATACTAAATCAATGTCAAATTTTCTTAAAAAATACTTTAAGTGCACAAAAAGAAACTGTCTTTTAAAGAAACCAATTGTAAGTAAGCGATCTCAGCCGCCGCAGAAGCATCTTCTTAGATTTGAGTTTTGACCGGCCGCCGGCGGCTTCCACAGCGCCGGGACCGGTCCCTTTGGTTCCTTTGTTGTCGTCTTTAGGTTTTGTCTCGGTTAGGGGCTTTGGGTTTGTAGCGAGCTTCTTTGTGCTAGGTTCGTCGAAGGCTTTCTGGTGCGTTTCGTCGGTGGTGGTGTAGGCCTCGCCACCGGTAGTTATAGCGCCACCGGTTTTGGCAGCTTCACGACCCTCCCGGTGTCTCTCCGATCTCTGGGTTTCGGCTTCTCTCCTCGGTTTTTCTCCTTTGCTCCTTTTCGGCGCCTTCTAGATGTGGTTATCTTTCTCGTCCTCTCAGTCTTCTTTCTCAAGCAAGGCTTTGTTCTTGGGTTTTTGAGGTAAAGGCTCTTTGACGTTTCTGGTTCCATTTTTTGGAAAAGTCGTCTCAAGCGCTGGTGTTCTGTCGAGTTGGGTTTGTTTCTAGCTCTTGATTTTGTTCGCAAGTCTCATGTTTGCCTCTTTGGTCTGGTATTTGTCTTCCTTGGGAAGTCTCTGGTTTTGATATGTTGTTGCTCTTTAAATCGACTCTTTGGTTTCCTTGGCCTAACCCGGATCGATCTTTCATCCGCTTGTGATGAACCGGTTAGGCGGTTGTTTGTTCAACTTCCTATGCTAGAATTATTAGTCAGGTTTAGCTCGAGACCTGATGGAATCTTGCCTTCTTTCCACCGGAAGCTTTGTTACCGGCATTGGCTTTATCAACGGTTTCATATCCTTATTAGAGGTCCCGTTTCTGCCACCCTTCTGAAGCGCAAGGCTTTCTTTTCCGAAGTCTACCAAATTTAAGTGAGGACATGTAGCAGTTTTTATTCAGGTGATATATAGTCTCATCTTGGTGAGTCCTTTGGCATCTGTTTATTGCTCGTGGATCTGAAGTCTTGATTTGAACAACGACATTTCTTTTTCGAGTTACTTTCCTTTTAAGTTTTAATGGTAGTTTGTGTTAACTTCTTTTGCCTCTCGGTATGTCGAGCATCGTCTCCCAATGTTTTGGGCTTAGTTTTCTGAAATTTTGAGCTTTCATAGTCGAAATTTTTGGGCTTAATTTCCAGAAATTTCGAACTCTTTTAGTCGAAATTTGCGGGCTTAGTATGGTTGTTTCTATATTGTAATTCGTATGTTTAGTTTCATCATTAATAAAAGACGACAAAAAAAAAGAACAATTGTAAGTTGAAGTTATCAAATTAGCTCAAATTAATATTTTTTAATATAATTTATTGAAGTTATTTGACAAAAAACCACCTTGATATAATAAACTCCTTGAGACAAGAAAACAAAAGATTTATTAATTTTAATTGAATGGCTTTAATTAAAACAAGGATGAGGAAGATGATTCCAAAATGAAGGTGGTCGAGAGTGGAGAGAGAGGCCACTTCTTCCTGCTGAGTCCCACAAACCCTACGGGAATTGATATACGTCGCGATAAGACCAGCCACACATTGATTTACTGAGCCACGAAAGTGACACAGACTAGCCAAATCCATTATCAATTGAACCTTTCCATGGTTGGTTTCTTCTTTCCCCAATCTCTCGCAACACCTACTTATACTACTACTTCACTTATTCTCTGAATTGGAATTTATGTTCATCAATCGATGCTGTTTGCTTTCTTCCGAAATGGATTGATACTAAACAGATTCGAGTGTTCCTCTTTATTGGCTTTTCAATATAAGATTTATCTAATAGAGTTTCTAGAATCTTAGTATCTACATTTGTTTACAATTTGAGAATACTGCGAATGCATAAAGGTAGAGAACTTTGTTATAGAACTTCAGTTGTATCTGAAATTCCCTGAAGAGCTTTGTAGGATACGCAATAAAGATGAAACACTTTGAATGCAATCCGAGTGATTTTGTTTATTGGTTCTAGCAACTTTATCAGGTATATTTTGGATGCAGATTTGACATTCCCTGATGCTCATTTATGTGAAAGGGTTTCTACAGTGTGGAGCACCTAGCGTTCCAATTCTTTGTGACAAACGAAAATCGTTCTTCACTAAAACAACGCTGGGTTCGTACAATCTACCTTCAGGCTCTGGAAATCTTGTTTATGTCAACAGTAGTAAGTATATACACTATGCTGCTTATACTACTTTCATGCCTGGAGCTGGTGTTCTTATTGTTTTTCTGGTGTTTCTAGCTCTTAAGTACTCAAGCAAATCAATAGAAGTTGTGGAGAAAGCTGTTATTGATATGGGTTTGGAGGAAGATAATGCAGTTAATTCAGCTTTATCTTCATATGATGATGCCATGGAAGCTTTGTCGACTCTTATTTCTCGTCGAAATCGTGGGGATCGTTCGCCTACTAAAGTAAATCGTGACAAGCTTGAACAAGTCATCACATATCTCAAGGTGATACAACCATTTACCCTAAACATTATCTTGATGGTGCTTTCTAGTGTAAGCGTAATTCAAACAAAATAAGATAGAAAGGATACAAAAACTGTTGAGAATATTGTCACTGCTTATGACTCATTCTAAACTGTCTCAGGTTATCATGGACTTTATGTCTGTTGGTCCTTTTAATTAAGCTCCCTGTATCTTATCTGTTGAGAGATAAACGACTTATGTTGTCTCTGACCGCTGAGGATTCGTAGTGTTGTGATTCAAGTCAATTTTTGTTTATCCTCTCTGTCGAAAACTTTTGCTTCATTTTATATTGATATCTGTATTGAACAATGGGATCCCTATGGCATCTTTTTCTTGTCAGCAGTAGTTAATCCTTTTCGATGGTACTAAATACTGAGAGTTATGTCTGCTGTTTCGGTTTGACAAATACAGATTTTGGACCTGGATGAAAAAATAAAAGAGCTAAAAGTTATTCATGTCGCAGGAACGAAAGGAAAGGTAATTTGCTTTTACAATTTGGCTGCTTAGTGCAGGGCCTGGAACTTTTGTTTAAATTGAAAATAAGTCGGTACAAAGAATGTTAGTATTAGATTTAATATGAGATGATGTTGTTTACAATGTCGAGTAAGTAGCACTTAACAAAAAAAAACTCAGATTATTCAGTGAATTAGCTATCCATAATAATATCTTATGCAGTATGAAAGTAATGTTCATGAGTCGACTATCTATTTCCTTGGGGTTTCCTTCCAATCTGTGTATTGCAGGGTTCTACATGTGTCTTCAGTGAGGCAATTTTACGTAATTGTGGGTTTCGAACTGGATTGTTTACATCTCCTCACCTTATTGATGTGAGAGAAAGATTCCGCATAGATGGGTAAGTTCATCAATTTATTGGTGTTCATTGTTACATGAACAAGGGACCTTTTGAATGCTACTTCACTTTTCCAGCTTGGATATATCAGAGGAAAAGTTTCTACAGTATTTCTGGGAATGCTGGAAGTCACTGAAGGTAATTGACCCTTGTCGATTTGCAGTGCTTTTGGTTCTAGTTCAAGATGTTTGATTTGCTATAGTTTTCAAGTATTATCCATCACTCAATGCCTGCCACGAATTAACAGAAGTCATGCTCTTTGCATTGCTTTTATAGCTTTTTCGCATTATGAGTCTGGTGTCTGGTCTGTTGTATTTATGCAATTAGAATAGAAGGAACCATAAGCGTCATTTCTGTACTCTATAGGTTTTATTTGTCGTGATCTGTGCAATATATTGGTTTATCTTTTAGTGCTGTCTGTAGGAAAATAGTTTACTACGAGTAAAATACTCGGTGTAGATTACTATCAAACAGTATATATATATATCTAATTCTGAGCTTCTTCTTTGCAGGAGAAAGCTGTCGATGGTCTTACCATGCCTCCTCTTTTTCAGTTCCTTACAGTACTGGCATTTAAGATTTTTGTTTGTGAAAAGGTTAATACTACTATTTTAATCAATAAGTCTTGTGCATTTCTTTGTTTCCAAACACAAGTAATAGTTATGGCTATTGTGTATGTGATTAAAATTGAATGCTTCATTATTGTTCCTGATAGGTTGATGTTGCTGTCATTGAAGTTGGACTTGGTGGAAAACTTGACTCGACAAATGTGGTAAGCATCTTCTGAGAATATTTTCTCCCCTCACTTTCCTGTCATATTATATAATTTTGGGCATCTGTTCTCACGAAAATGGAAAATGATAACTACAGATTCAAAAGCCTGTTGTCTGTGGCATTGCTTCTCTTGGGATGGATCATATGGATATATTGGGTATGCCATACTATTAATTTTCAGTTCGTATTTCACTTTTAATTGACTAACTCTGGTTTCTCAATTCTAATTCTACTCAGGAAACACGCTAGCTGACATTGCTTTCCATAAGGCTGGGATTTTCAAGGTACAAATCTGTGAATTTGTACCGTGAGAATGCCTCAAATTCAATAAATGCAATATAGTTATTTCATGAGTTCCCGCTGGCAGCTTCATATTAGATATTCTCTGATGTACTCTGTTTTCTTGTATGCTAATGAAAGCCCCAAATCCCCGCCTTCACAGTACCGCAACTCTCTGAAGCAATGGAGGTTCTTCAGGAAACAGCTAATAATCTTGAGGTAACTAATACTTATAGCTTTTATAGTTCATTCCACTTATCCCAAGTACTCACACGGTTAGTTATTACTTATTAGTATACCTACAAAAGAACTTGTAGGTGTGATAAGAGTTTGTCTTATTCACTTGCCACATAAGCATGTAATTTAGGAAGGCTTGCAACGTAGGAAAGGGTATATCAAATGTGTTGGAAATGGTTTGAGTTTGCGAGAGCTTAGGGGTGCTCTAAATCCACCACCAGGGTTCCATTCTATTCTTGGTTCCTTAGTGTCTTTGATACTTAGTTTTGAAAATACACCAGCTTACGTTTCAAGCCTTATCATGGTCTTTTATGTGTCTGATGTTTTGTTATGCTGTTTATAAAGAATTTAACTACGAGGAATACATGCTGAATGCTCTTTGCCATGCTTTACAGGTTCCTCTGGAAGTAGTAGCGCCTCTTGACCTTAAAAAATTGGATGGAGCTGAGCTTGGCTTGTCTGGGGATCATCAGCTTGTAAATGCAGGTCTTGCTGTTTCTCTTTCGAGATGCTGGCTTCAAAGAACTGGGAAATGGGAGAAGCTATTTTCAAATGTTGAATTTTGCTCTTGGTCAATAATCCTTTACCAAAACTTCCAAGTAGTTTATATAGTGAATCTCCTTTGTTCTTTTACAGGGAAGCAAGGAAACTGAAATTCCCCTGGCTTTTTGTCGTGGTCTTGCAACTGCTCGTCTTCATGGGAGAGCTCAAGTTGTTCATGATGTAGTATCAGATCCACAAAACTCATCAGGCCCGATGGAAAATCCATGCGGTGATCTGATTTTTTACTTGGATGGAGCTCATAGTCCAGAAAGCATGGAGGCTTGTGGTCAATGGTTTGCTAATGCAGTCAGAGGAAACAAAAGCTTGTCTACTGTTGTCAATGGTTATAGAAGACATAGAGAGTTTGGAAGAGACTTAAACAGAGTCTCGAAACAGGTACACACAAGATCAACAATGATCAGTACAAGTTTCTTTGCTAACACAACTCTTTTGTTCATACTTTGATCTGATTTGTGAAGATCTGATATGTTAATAGATTCTTCTGTTCAACTGTATGGAAGTGAGAGACCCTCAAGTTTTACTTCCAAAACTCGTCACAACATGCGCATCCTCAGGTAATCTGAACAAAAATACTCTGTTTTTATACTTTCTTGTTAATGATTATGCATATTGGTGACGAAACACTCTCAGGCACTCATTTCTCAAGAGCGCTTTTCGTCCCGAGCATGTCTACTTACAATAAGGTTATTTCGGGGGCAGCAGCGATTCCTTCAGATACACGTAGAAAAGATTTAACTTGGCAATTTAGGCTACAAAGACTATGGGAGAAATCAATCCAAGGAACAAGTAAGCTTTAAGTTTTGCTTCTATGTAACTTATTGATGTCACTCCTCATTGAAGCATAATGTTGTGTGACTAATCAGATGCTGAGCTTGATCATACACTAAAGCTCGATGAAATAACCGCCTTACCGCCTCATGACTTCCTCTGTGGAGGGACAAAAGTCACTTCTAGTGCTGTAATGCCTTCACTTCCATTGACTATAAACTGGCTAAGAGACTGCGTACGCCGAAACCCTTCTCTGAAACTAGAGGTAACTCAAGTCTATATAATCATTATCCACTTTAAAGACACTAAGATTACAACAGGACAGAACATGAACTTGTCTGGTATTGTCTGTCTTCTTTAGTGATTTTGGTTTCTTGTGGTGTTTTTATGCATCAGGTTCTGGTCACAGGATCATTACATCTTGTTGGTGATGTGCTAAGATTGCTGAAGAGATGATTATTTTTAACAAAACCTAAGAGCTCCAATTGTTTTATACTACACCTTTTCATAATTTACCATTTTGATTCTTTGGTTCATCTGTCTTGAACTAAATGTAGCATTGCGATATTCGGCGAGATTCCTCTTTTATTAAGAACAAAAAAAAAAAAAAAACTGAAAGAGATGTTGAATATTCTTTGAATATGCTCTACTTAACGCAAGTAGTAAGCTACTTTATTTTTCGGGTTCATGTGTAAGTTAAACCATCTCTTGGTTCGCTTGAATTTAATCGGTTTATCATGATGTGCGATTAATTTTGATAAAAGTTCACAAACTCGAAAGGAAACCGAACTGCACTAAATCAAAATTAAACAATAAAAAGGCATAAGATCGAAGAAACGTGAAAAATAACATCTCAAGTGGTTAATTTTTTCTTTCTTTCAAAATTATGTATAATAGAGAAAATACAGAGATTGATTACATATTGGATCTTGTGATTAAAAAGTATTTCATATGTTTCAAAATAAATGTAGTTTAAAGGTTTTTGCAAGAAAATCATTTAGTTTTAAGTTTTTTAAAATAAAAATTATATTTCAAAACAAACCATTCGACATAATACAAATGGTCACAAACCATAAAAATATAATTAATTTTATATTAAAAAATTAAAATAAGACTTAATTTGAAACAAATCTTTTTTTTGAAATAACAAATAAATGGAAATAGAGAAAGAATGTAAAAAGATAAATTGATGTGTACCAAATCTTAATAAAATCTGAACTTAACCGTGTACTAAACCGAAATATAAATTAATAACTAAAAGGGTTTATTTATTTTCTGTCACAAACTCAGAAAGACGTTATCTCAATGAAGTTGTGAATTAAAGGAAGATCAAAAGACAAAAACTTTATTTTGTTGGGCTATATACTTTTTTTTTTCACCAATTACAGAAAAAAAAAAAACCCTATTAAAAGACTACAAATACATCTCGACGGCTAATAATATCAATGAAAAACTCGAATTCATTTGTGATCTTTACTGTTCTATCTCTTCAATTAATCTCAACCGTACGATGCTGGGAGCTAAGCATTCCGACAGAGAAGGCGAGACCGAGTAATCTTCAGATGAGGGAAGGTACACCGTTCAAGATCGCAATCTTTGCAGATCTCCATTTCGGTGAAAACACGTGGACCGATTGGGGTCCACGTCAGGATGTAAACTCCGTTAACGTTATGTGCTCCGTTCTCGACGCTGAAACTCCAGGTCTTGTCGAAACTCTATATTATCATCATTATATTATGTTGTCTCCTTACAGTTTTATTGTAAAGTATAATCTAATATCAATCTCTAATCCAAATAATTTCACTTACTTTTGAAAGCTTGAATTTCTGGTAACTGTTCGCTAATTTATTTAATATTTGACGTTTTTAAATTGTTAATTTATTCCATGAAAATTGATTTTTTAAGCTTTTTTATATATTTTCTCATTAGCTAATGTTAATGAATTGCAAATTTCAAGATAAATTAATTGAAGAATATTAAACTCTTAAGGCTATGGAAAAATATTTATTGCAAAATATCATAATATTTCTATTAAAAAATTATTATTTTCTTATTTCGTTAGTTTTTTTTTTAAAAAATCAAGTATTTGAAAATAGAGAGAGTATTATCTGTTTATTGAAAATATCTTTGACTTCTCTTTTTAGATTGTTCAGTTTGGAATTTTATAAAACAAATCAAAATCTAATAATCAAAGAAATCACCACAAAAGAAAAGTTATTTAATGTTGAGTTTTTTCTTTTCATAACTGAATTAACCGTTTCTTTGAACAGATTTTGTGGTGTACTTGGGAGATGTAGTAACAGCTAACAACATACCAATCCAAAACGCAACTTTGTTTTGGGACAAAGCAATCTCTCCTACAAGAACCAGAAACATTCCATGGACCACTCTCTTTGGTAATCATGACGATGCTTCTTTTGTTTGGCCCTTAGATTGGTTCTCTTCCTCCGGTATTCCTCCCATTCAATGCCTCAAATCTGACGATGATCGATGCGAGTTTAAAGGAACAACGCGTGTAGAATTGATTCAAGAAGAGATAACAAAAGCATCTAATGCACTTTCATATTCAAAGGTGGGTCCAAAGGAGCTTTGGCCAAGTGTATCTAACTATGTTCATATCCTTGAATCATCGGATTGTTCAAAACCAGCCGTTGCATTGTTATACTTTCTTGATTCGGGTGGTGGTTCATATCCTGAAGTTATTTCAAATGCTCAAGTGGAATGGTTTAAAGCCAAGTCTAATGCTCTTAATCCGGATTTAAGGTATTCCACATCAGAAATATAAAAGATATAGACTAATATATAAAAAAATATGAGTCAATTCATTTATTGCTGATTGTTGATTTTGAGTCGGAAATTCATAATCTATTGATGATTTGATAACTAAAAATGAATATATTGGACAGTATTCCGGAGTTGATATTTTGGCATATACCAAGTAAGGCATACAAGGAAGTAACTCCATGGCTATGGATAACAAAACCATGTGTTGGATCAATTAACAAAGAGAAAGTTGCTGCTCAAGAAGCTGAAAATGGTATGATGAAAGTTCTTGAGCACAGGTCTTCGGTTAAGGTACTAATATAAATTCTCATAATTATATAACTAATAAAAAATATTATCGCAACGATAGTCAAACAAACAACAAAACGAACGATCTCTAACTATTGCAAAACAAACAACATGACATGTTGCTGATCGCTATCGCTAATGACTGGAAACGAATAAGGCCATATTATTAATTTTCGTATATGGCGACTAAAGATGGCTATTTATTTGTATGTAGGCAGTATTTGTAGGACACAATCATGGACTAGATTGGTGTTGTCCGTATAAAGACAAGCTTTGGCTTTGCTTTGCAAGACATACTGGTTATGGTGGATATGGAGATTGGCGTAGAGGATCAAGGATTTTGGAGATTACTGAAACGCCTTTTCGTATAAAGTCATGGATTAGGATGGAAGATGGATCTATGCATAGTGAAGTTGATCTAAACATCTGATTAGTCTATTATTGAATGTTGTAATTTTGTGGATGTGACTTTACCAATTTGGTTGTATATATTACACACTCTCAAAACCACACTACACTCTGTTGTCATGTTTAATACAAAATAACTCAATGCCATTTTGATAATTAGCAAAAGCTGTAAATCTATACATGTAAGAAACTAGACCAAACAGAGTATTTTAGCCTTTGAGCTTAAGAAACTTGAGACAACACCATGAAGCTTCCGCTAAGAATCTAAGATATATATTAAGAAACTTGTGAACAAACTAATTAAGTTTATGATGACAATTCAATCTATCGGTGTGAATGAATTGTGACAACCACATTTTTTCTTAGCCCTTGGATTTTTAGCTACATGAACAATAAAACAAACTATCCAATTTGAGAAACACAAGGACAAGATTTTATATAACAAATAACACCTTTCAACTATTATCAAAATACAAAGTGAACTCTAATATCTAATAATGAACCACTAAAGGAAGAACATTGAATTATTTACAAATATTAAATGAGTAACACACTATTATTATTTTTTGAATAATTTTGTAAATTGAGTATGTTTTATTCTTTATTTTGGGAAATAAATATATTCCTTTTAATTTGGGAAATAGGTGTTTTTTGTTTTTTATTTGAAAAATAAGTACTTTTATTCATTCACACGAATCATTCATCGTTCACACATACAATTCTTTATTCACACAAACAATTGACCATTCGCATGAACACTTCACATTCATCATTCACAAAAAAACCTAAATATAAAATCTTTTTTAAAAAATTATAAAACTTTTTAGTACCCAGTTTTCTTCAATTTTAAAAATTTTTAATATAATAATACTAAATCTGTTAATAGAACCAATAACAATAATAATACTAAACTTGTAACCAATAACTCCCATCGAATTTTATCGACTTCAACTCATCAATATGTAACAAGAAAAAAAAAGAGAAAAGAGGACTTGACCACGAAAGCTGAGCTGGTGATTGTATTCTCGTAATCTACCGTAGCACCATTTAAAAAAAAAAAAAAAAAAAAAAATCTACCGTAGCATAATAATTACAACATTAGAGTAATTTTTACTCTGCAATATTTCTAGAAAAGTAAAAGATAAAGACATGAGACTATTTTATTCCGACAAAAGGAAAATATTTTAAATCAATTATATTCTCATTTTTTTACTTAATTATACTCTATCATTCATTCTCTTTCCTATTCTAATCATTAATCTTTAAAAACATTTATTTCATAGTATATATTTTCAACAAAATGTATTTTATAAATAGACACATGTTTCGTTTTATTTGGACATAGAAAAAAATGCTTTATGTTTTTCTATATCCTTCAATTAAATTATTCTTTTAATGTTTAAACATTGTTTTAGTATTCCGTGTACACAATGTTAATTTATTTGAGAATGTTGATGCATTTTGTGTACGATGTCATGATCATTGTATACATCGAATAATTAGCATCTTGTACGCAATATTGTACACAATTTTCGTTATCATTGTGTTTACAAACTGAATGATCATTGTGTATAAGCTGCATGATCATTGTGTACACAGACTGAATGATCATCGTGTACACAGACTGCATAATCATTGTGAACACACACTGCATGATCATTGTGTACACAAACTGCGTGATCATTGTGTACAAAAATTGCATGATCATTGTGTACACATATTGTATTATTGTTGTGTGCACAAGCGCCGTAGACCTCTTAACTCTTTATACATTCTGCACAATAATTGTGTACACGGTGTTGTACACACACTATATGATCATCGTGTACACACCGCTTTACACAGTTTGCATGATCATTGTGTACATGGCGCTGTACAGAGACTGCTTTATCATTTTTTACATAGCATGCATGATTATTGTACAACTTTGTATACAGACTGCATGATCATTATATATACTAAATAATTAGCATTGTGTACACTAGCGTCGTGTACACATCCATGCACAATTTTTTTTTCTATGTTCAGATAAAACAAACAAAATTGTATTTATAGAATACGAAAAATTATAAATTTTGGTTAATTTTATTTAGGATATGTATTCTATCAAATATTTTTTTTCTAAATATTGATGGTAAAAAATATTACTTATCTCTTTTTGAAAACAAGACAAATAAAATAGGATCTTGGTGATGGGTTCATACACTACAGGGTGTTATTCAATCATTGATTTTATATCAACTCCATTTGATTTATAATCTAGTGTTATTCAACAATTGATTTTAATTTATATTTTAAAATATAGTGTTATTGACTCTAATATTTGAACTTCATTCATTAATAGAGTTTAAAATCTAGTGTTATCCGATGAAGGATTATAAATCAAATTTTAAAATCCAGTGTTATTCAAACCATAGAGGATTTTTAAAATCTTTGTATTTTAATGGATTAAAATGAATTATGGTAGATTTCTATTAACAAATATATGAATTCAAAATCCAAGGTAAATTGCAGAGATTTTTAAAATATTTCCAACTATATCCTACAAATATTTGAAAATTTCTGCAAATGAATCTAGTAGACTTTAAAATTTTGATATTTTAAATATAAAGGAGTTGATTTAAAATCAATGATTGAATAACACCCCTACTTTTAATGACATCATCAAAACTTCTCTCTTCTCTCTCTTTGAAGTGCACAATAATCATTAAGTTCTTGGAAAAAAACCAAAAGTACACTAGAGTGTAAATATTGAGAAGCACTTATTATAATTGCTACGTTGTTTTATCACATTTTAATTCCACATATATAATGTACCGAATCGAGATTTTAAGATTTTAAGTTGAAAACTCTAGCTGCTCCCCTTCTCCCAGGCACGACTCCTGTAGCTCCTTCCTCGTTTTCCTTTCCCGGCATCGGCGGTGCTAAGGCCCGCCGGCGTTGGATCCTCTTCCCTTCTTTTCGTCATCTTTTCAGTCATTGCTCCTTTTCTCTTTCTCGTTTCTTAAATCTCTCAGTTTTTTTTTGCAATACTTTCCTCAAATGTTTGTCAGCAAGACCTGTTTAGATCCCTCAGTCTTGTTGCTCATACGATGCATTGACTTTTTCCGGTGTGGCGAGGTCCCTCTTAATTGGTCTCAATCTCAAGCCAAGGCTTTTTCTCTCGGGTTTCACTGTCTTCTTCATTGTAAAGCCGATGTTGATTTTGCGTCAAGTTTCGTCTTTGTCACGAACTCCATTGAATCCTCAAGTGGTTCCACTCTCGATGTCAGACGACTTTGTAATTTTGAGTGCAACTTTTTGGCTAAGGTATGTCTTCTGAGTAAATTTCTTAAGCATTGGTCTAGCCTTGCATCCAGATCTAATTCTTGGTTGTTGGTAAACCATTTTGTACTGCGAGGTGCATTGTTTTGGTCATTGTTAAACCTGGTACAACTTTGTCTATGTTCCTATTTCTGTGTTACTCTGGCAATTTCATGTTGCCACTTCCCTCTGAAATTGAGATCGAGCCAAACGTGGCTTTGATATTACTCGGTTTTAACGCTTTATAGTAAGCATTTATGCTTTCTATTCAA